>WSYH01001126.1:81724-139754 GCA_036426205.1 Ascaphus truei
TACAAAGGGGGTAGAAAGAAGACATCCTTGAGAAGAACGCAAGAGTCGTGATGGTGCATAGCGAGAAATTAAGGCTGAGATGTAAGGAGGGGCAGAAGAATGTAAAGCTTTAAAAGTGAGCAGGAGAATTGAGTGTGAGATACGTGATTTAATCGGAAGCCAGGAGGGGAGATGCGGAGACAGATTTAGGAAAGAGTAGAGTGATTCTGGCAGCAGCGTTTAGGATAGATTGTAGGGGAGACAGGTGAGAGGTAGGAAGGCCGGACAGCAGGAGGTTGCAGTAATCGAGACGTGAGAGAATGAGGGCCTGAGTCAGAGTTTTAGCAGTTGAGTAACAGAGGAAAGGGCGTATTTTTGTGATATTGCGGAGGAAAAAGCGACAAGTTTTAGAAACGTTTTGAATATGAGAGGAGAATGAGAGAGAGGAATCAAGTGTGACCCCTAGGCAGCATTCTTGGGCTACTGGGTGAATGATCCTATTTCCAATAGCAATGTGGAAGGAGGTAGTAGGGCCAGGTTTGGGAGGAAGTATAAGGAGCTCTGTTTTTGCCATGTTTAATTTCAGTTGGCGGATGGCCATCCAGGATGATATTCCAGAGAGGCATTCAGAAACTTTGGTCTGTATAGCAGGTGTAAGGTCAGGGGTTGAAAGGTAAATTTGTGTGTCGTCAGCATAGAGGTGATATTTAAACCCAAAAGATGTGATTAGGTCACCTAGAGAGAGTGTGTAGAGAGAAAAGAGAAGGGGTCCCAGGACAGAGCCCTGAGGTACCCCCACAGAGAGATCAATAGAGGAGGAGGAGGTGTTAGCAAAAGAGACACTGAAGGTACGATGGGAGAGAGGAGATCCAGGATAAAGCTTTGTTCCGAATACTAAGAGTATGGAGAATGTGAAGGAGAAGAGGGTGGTCCACGGTGTCGAATGCTGCAGAGAGGTCGCGTAATATGAGCAGAGTGTAATGACCTCTGTCTTTGGCAGCGTGGAGGTCGTCAGTTAATTTAGTGAGGGCTGTTTCAGTAGAGTGAGCAGTGCGGAAGCCAGATTGTAGAGGGTCTAGGACAGAATAGGTTTTGAGAAAGTGTAGCAATCGAGAGAATACAAGACGTTCAAGGAGTTTGGAGGCAAAAGGCAGGAGGGAGACAGGTCGATAGTTAGAAGGACAGGTAGGGTCAAGCTTGCTGTTTTTGAGTAATGGTATAACGGTTGCATGCTTGAAGGATGAAGGAAAGGTACCAGAGTAGAGGGAAGAGTTAAAGATCTGTGTGAGCATAGGGATTATAGAAGGAGCAAGAGGGTTTAGGAGATGGGAGGAAATGGGATCAAGAGGGCAAGTGGTAGAGGGAGATATAATGTATATATCCTGCTCATTATGTAACTGTATTTGTAAACATGTATTATTTGTCTTAACTCTGTGCCCAGGACATACTTGAAAACGAGAGGTAACTCTCAATGTATTACTTCCTGGTAAAATATTATTTATAAAATATTACGGTAGACCTATTCAGTAGGTCCTACCCCACTGATGGGCCATAGAGTGACGTAGGCTGTAGGCTTAGCATATTTTGGACAAAGTATTGAACTAAAGGACCCATATTTATGAAGAAAGAATACAGACAAAACATATTCATGTACTAAAGGATTTATCGAGTTGCATGTCGCATTGGGGGCATCCTTTTTGTTTTTTGTAGTATACAGAAGGTCACAAACCCAATAGCACTTCAAATGAATATATATATAAATGTAAATACAACTGTATGCTCATTTGCATGTCTTAGGCAGGTCTGCAACCCCGCCTTTCACCATTATCACCCAGCACTTCCACTGCAGCAAGGGATTCTGGGAAATGACATGCAAATGAGCACACAGTGCCACTTTTTGCTTCAAAAACAAAAACCATTTTAACATGGTTCTCTATAGGCTTAAGCTTGCTGCATGGTCACAGCTTTGAGCACAGCCAGGGTTAAGGTGCATACCCAGAAAACCCACCCACAGACAGCTGTTTCGACCTTAATGGGTCTCATCATTGTGGGGTTGGTTAACTGGGTATGCAGAGAAGCTAAAGGATGGGGTTTACCATCTTTACTCACCATAACTTAACTCAGTGTGTGTGTATATATATATATATATATATATATATATATACATATACATATACATATATATATACATAAACTATGTAATGGGGTTGGGTTTTGCGCTTACTAAGCCTCTGTATGTCATAACTTTTATGCTTGAAGCACTTGTTCCCATTAGGTCTCATAGTATTTTGTTGCGTCTATTACTTCTGTGAAGCGTTATGTACATGGATGGTGCTATACAATAAAAAAAAAAATATATATATATATACATATATATACATATATATATATATATATACATACATACATATATGTATACATACACACATTAATGCTTTTAATTTAAAAGAAAATCAGAAAGTATAAGCATTTTGAGATCACTTATGAAAGTTGTCTTGGAAATTTTTGTTAACAACGTCAACGTGAAGGGAGTTTGCGGGACCCCCGTCTTTCAGAGCAAATTAAAACTTCCCAAAATCAAGCCCCCAAATGTAGCCCTTAATTAAGTCAATCACTCCCTTAATTTCACTTTGGCTCTACGGAGGACCACATCTTTCACCACAGGGGTAACTAATAGAACAACATGCATCTAAATGAAGGGAACATGGCCCCAATTAATGCACGGGGATAATCGCGCTGTCCCCGCGTCTGACCATGCTAATCATTCTGTTGCCCGGCAGTGATGGAGATACAGGCGTTTGTTATCACCCATCTCCAACTTCCCAACAAGAAGACACCAACAGAAAACTTGTAGTGCAAAGATTCGGGTTTGGCACCCCCCGTTTCTAAGGAGCGCACCCCAATATTCCCAGTACTTTAAAAATAGAAAAGAGCAAAGTGTGTAAGAGTGGCCCCAAAGTGTGTGAGAGTGGCCCCAAAGTGTGTGAGAGTGGCCCCAAAGTGTGTAATAGTGGCCCGTACAGAATTGATTTATTTAAAACAAACGATCTATTCACTGTTTCTTAATACAGTAGGAAATAAAAATACCACTTGTGAGCACATTCACGTCTCAAACAGGTCTGCAGCCCCCGTATAGGACGTCTGGCCACGACCAAATCGCCACCGCCGCTCCGCCGCAAGGACCACTCAACGCAGGTTGTCTTGCCGTCGATCATTTCGCTTCCATCTTTAAATGTCCTCCTGGGCCGCCATCTTTAAATGTCCTCCCGGGCCACCATCTTTAAATGTCCTCCCAGGTTGCCATC
The DNA here is from genome assembly GCA_036426205.1 of Ascaphus truei. NCBI lineage: Eukaryota > Metazoa > Chordata > Amphibia > Anura > Ascaphidae > Ascaphus > Ascaphus truei. The sequence goes on from WSYH01001126.1 coordinate 85,009, forward strand.
TTTAAATGTCCTCCTGGGCCGCCATCTTTAAATGTCCTCCCGGGCCGCCATCTTTAAATGTCCTCCCGGGCCACCATCTTTAAATGTCCTCCCAGGTTGCCATCTTATAATGTCCTCTTGGGCCACCTTTTTTAAATGTCCTCCGGGGCCACCATAATTTAAATGTCCTCCCGGGCCACCATCTTTAAGTGTCCTCCGGGGTCGCCATCTTTAAATGTCCTGCCGGGCCGCCATCTTTAAATGTCCTCCCGGCATGCCACAGGGCACCTACTGCGGTCGCTGCCGCTCGGACGGGATTTGTGAGCGCACGGCCCTGCTTGCGCCCACATTTTTATTGCGATGCGTTGCAGGCGTCTCTGGCAGTGAAGGGGTTAGTACCGGGGTGGCTAACTCCAGTCCAAACATGTAATTAGACCGTGGGATGTTTCTCGACGTACGGTACCAGTTATTGGAAAATAAGAGGTATCACTGAAAACCCCAACGCACAGATTCCTGCGGTGAAAGGTTGCTTGTAGTTCCCAGATTAGAATACGTTTGTCTGTTCTGGGTGCAAATGAGTTAACACAGAGACCTAGAAAGGAACAGCAGATAAAAACCGCGTCGTCCTCCGACTCTGCCCATTTCCCTAAATGTTGCCAAACCTCTTACCCTACTAGCCCCTACCACATCTGCTGGGAAGCTAATCCACGAATCCACCACCCTTTCTATAAAGAAGTACTTCGTCACATTTCCCCTCTGCCGCGCACCCTCCAGTTTCAGGGAATGACCTCCTGTTCTAGCTCTTCTCTCTCTCTGAAATATGCTTCGCTCATGTACTTTGTTGAAACACTTGATATAATGGAAAGTTTAATTCCTGTCCCCACTTACCCTTCTCTTCTTCAGGCTTTTCATGTTTAGAGAACACAAAACCCCAACAAGCTCTTTTTGGGAAACCCTGAGCCCCCACAAAATATATGTATGTATTTAAGTGTCAAAATGGAGTGCTATTGAGCGGGGCATATGTATACAACAGACGACAGAGAAGCCCAATGCTACATCCAACATGACAGAAATACACAGTAAAATACTTACATATTCTCTTGAAAAAGGGTCATTTAGTTTAACCCTTTGGCCAAAGCGTTGTAAGCCTGTGAGCCACGACAAGGCAGACACCCGTTCACAAGTCCTAACACTACCAGATAAAATACTAATATACCCCTATTAGGATTAAAATTCTCATTTACCTCTATTAGGAGGGAGAAAGACCACAGTGGGTCTATATCCAGCAGAATGAAAGGACCTGCAAACTAGGGAAGTGGGGAGGGGCGGGCTTAAAACCTGGGAAGGAGGAGCCACTAACCTCCACCAGCTGAAACAGCTGAGAATAGGTTAACAGAACACAGAACCCCAGCAAGCTCTTAACACGCAACAATTTCTCCTCTTTGGGTTGCTGAAAGTAATGAATTGCTAACAGTAGGGGCAGCGCTCAGTATCTGTGAGATGCCACAGACAGGTGCATGTCCGAGGTCAGCTCACAAAATATTTACTAGGTTTGCATATTTGTGAAGTTATATTTTTCGATGGATGAGTGTATGTATATGTATGTATATGTATACGTATATATATCACATTTTCTCTTTCTTTCTATCTCTGTTTTAACAGTTCAGGTACATTTTTTGCGAAATACTATTTTTTTTACAAGGTCTATGTGTAAAACAGGTACAGGTGTTAGTGTAAGGCTGTTAGTGTAACACAGGTACAGGATTATACCACCTTCTCTCTTCCGTGTCCCACACACGCATTATACCACATTCTCTCTTCCGTGTCCCACACACGCATTATATCACATTCTCTCTTCCATGTCCCACACACACATTATACCACCTTCTCTCTTCCGTGTCCCACACACGCATTATACCACCTTCTCTCTTCCATGTTCCACACACGCATTATACCACATTCTCTCTTCCGTGTCCCTCACACACACATTACACCACATTCTCTCTTCAATGTCCCACACACGCATTATACCACCTTCTCTCTTCCATGTCCCACACATGCATTATACTACATTCTCTCTTCCATGTCCCTCACACACATTATACCACATTCTCTCTTCCGTGTCCCACACACGCATTATACCACATTCTCTCTTCCGTGTCCCTCACACACACATTATACCACATTCTCTCTTCTTCCGTGTCCCTCACACACACATTATACCACATTCTCTCTTCTTCCATCCCCCCACTTCCTTTACTTGCCCTCTCCTCCTCCTCTTGCCTCTTACTCCCTTCCATCCCTCTCTTGCATTCTTTTCTGCCCTCTATCTACACCTCCTCCCCCCCCCCCCCCTTTGCGCTCCCCCTTGTCTACTCTCTTTCACTCCCCTTCTCTTTCTTTCCATCTTGCTCTCTCTTATCTTGCTGCCCAGTCTTCGTTGTTCACTGTATGGAGTTCATCCCTCCAGCTGACAATTACACCGTGACTCAAGGGGATAATGCCACTCTCAGGTAAGCTGTAGCCACCCCCCTGCCCTGGCACTGCCGACGCCACCCCGGGCAGATATACACAGAGCAGCATACGAGTGCAGAATGTCACAGACTCACAGGGTTTAACGCAGCAAAACATGTGAAATAGATTTTTTTTTTAAATACACCAGTTCTGTAGTATTAGATAATACTTACTGCATTTTTTTAAATTATTATTCAACTCTTAATGCCGTTTTTAAAATCTGTTTTATAGCATCCTCCAATTCCTGTAGCAGGTTTATCCCACTTCCCTGCAGTGCAATATATTTGCTAAACTTTCCTGTTTGTGAGAATTTGTTGCCAATGTTCCCAGCAGTTTGAGCTGTAAACTGTGACAATAGATAATGTTACCTTGGTAATATAAGGATACATTATGGCTGCTGAGTTACACTGACTGAAGGATGGATTGAAACTGCAAGGCGGCCATTATGTTAGCCACACATCAGGATGAGATTACTAATAGGAGCACCAAACGATTGCCAGCTTAGGTAAAAATGTAGAATGATATATTGTCACACGGTTTACACATACAGATAAGAAAAAACAAACGGCAAGTAACGGGGAATGTAGTATTACGGCTTTAACTCTGTGTACACTCACATCCTGCTGCATATGTCAAAACAGGCTCCACATTTTGGTCTTGTTTTATTTGACACAAAACAATACAATGCTAATACGCCCCCCGTAACCAGCTGCACGGGCACAATCGTCTCCTATAAATGAATGCGCTCGGCGTCAGCACAAAGAACACTGTGCCGCGTCACACGCCCATTGTTTGCAGTGTAGTCAGGGATGGTGATGGCACATCTGAGCTGGCAGCTCTCCGTGCCCCCGTGAAAGAGACGCAGAATCTGCTGCATCCCGGGGTGATCTATACGGCAAGTAACTCGCCCCCGACTCCTGCTGCGGACGCTCGCCGGGGAGTAACGGGGTGCACATCACATGGGGGGGATTCGCCGAGATCCGCGGGCGCAGAAGCATCGCACCGCGATCCCTCTGTACCTGTCGTGTCAGAAAGTGGGAGCGGTGGGTGATCGCCCATATCGGGGCTTGATGCAGGGGTGGGGCAACTTCAGTTCCCAAGGGCCACCAACAGGTCAGGTTTTAAGGATATTGTGGCTTCAGTCTTTGACTGAGCCACTGATTGAGCCACCTGTGCTGAAGCAGGGATATCCCTAATACCTGGCCCGTTGGTGGCCCTTGAGGACTTAGGTTGGCCACCCCTTGCCCTAGAGGCCCAGAGAAGGTCGTGTCGACACTAAAAGCCGCTTTATCCGCTGCGGAAACTAATCCGGGGCCGATTCAATACACCTTGCCGTAGCCATTATGAGAAGTGGCCCCAGCTGGCTAAAAATAGCCGAGGCTCGGCCCGCTGGGACGGCACAAAGCGGCAGGCTGCGGGGAGCGAGGCTCGGCGCGGCGAGCCAGAGAAAAGGGGAACAGTGGCCGTCGGCGGAGGCCAGCAGTGCTATTGTGAGGCTGCGCTGCAGCGGCGGAGGCTGAACAGATGGGAAAGCAGCAGAGACCGGGAAATGAAAGGGCGGACACAGGCATCCGGAAATCCCTGCGCAGGTCGGGGGTGGACTGTAACCCATTCAGTGCCAGAGACGCTGAAGGGGATGAGGACGCTGCCCGGCAACAAGATGAAAGTGTCCGGCTGCACACCATTAATGTACGTTACGCGGTGTCGTACGTGGAGGGGTTGGATGTGTAACCGTGTGCTCGGCACTAGGCAGGAGAGACGCAGGAACGCCGGGAGCCGGTGATGCGTTGTATTTATAAAATGCGTTACCAGGAAGTAATACAATGAGAGTTACGTCTCGTTTTCAGGTATGTCCTGGGCACAGAGTTATAACAATACATGGTTACATTACATAACCAGAGGTTATACAGTCACTTCACAGCCATTTTATGGACAGTTAGAGTTGGAAAGTTGGTTACAGGGGATTAAAGGGCTGGTGAGTTTCAGATTAAAATAGAGAAGCTTTAACATCCCCAAACATCAGCGAAGGGCAGCAAACGGCTCACACCCTTTAGCTGCGCCAAAGGCTGTCCGCCTTGGGGCGACGCAGATGTACACTGAAGGGGTTCAGATTGAATGCAGCTGTGAATTCAAGTTCTTTGTCCTCTTGGCTCATTAACATTACAGTGGGCGGGGTTGATGTTCCACAAAGTACAAGCAAATGTTAACCCTTAGCACGCTGGTCCTGTGCAGAGGGGAGCAGCTCTTGGGGAACCCCATCAGGCGCCTGCCTTTGAGGCGATGCAGATGTGAATTCAAAGGGGCACACGACAGGAGGACCTGCTCAGCATTGAAAGGGTTAAATAAAGTGTCAGCTGCCGATCTTAGTGCATCGCCCCTACGCATCCCCAATACGCTGCTGTCCCACACAAATACCACCCCGAGAAAGATAGAATGAGCGGGGTTAAATATTTCCTAATATATCACAGGGGAGCGATCGTGTACGTCCCATTTACTGAGCAGCACGAGGACGCGTCTAGCACGGGGCGCCCCCTCATCCACTGTAAAGGCCTTTGCGGGATAATGCACCTGATACAGTGTTATCTGCCATCGCCATGAATCTCCCCCACGGCCCCTTACTCAGTATGTGGTGAGGCCCCTTCCCCACGGCCCCTTACTCAGTATGTGCTGAGGCCCCTTCCCCACGGCCCCTTACTCAGTATGTGGTGAATCCCCTTCCCCATGGCCCCTTACTCAGTATGTGCTGAGGCCCCTTCCCCACGGCCCCTTACTCAGTATGTGGTGAAGCCCCTTCCCCACGGCCCCTTACTCAGTATGTGGTGAGGCCCCTTCCCCACGGCCCCTTACTCAGTATGTGGTGACCACCTGTGCTGAAGCAGGGATATCCCTAATACCTGGCCTGTTGGTGGCCCTTGAGGACTGGAGTTGGCCGCCCCTGATCCAGAGGGTTGAACAATGTTTTTATTTACCACCCAGGACCCTTGTTTATTTACAATTCTATAGGTACATGATATACAACATGTTTAATACAGAGATACCAACATCCAACAAGTGAAATCTCTGGGAATTGGGAGTTCTGGGTCATAAAATGCCATTTTGATGGGAACGTGCTTATTATCAGTGAAACGCTGCGGAAGTGTAATTAGACTAATTATCTCACATATCAGTGAGACGGGCTTGCGATCCGTGAGACTCACAGGAAGTGAGTGCGAGCAGGAACTGAGACTCACAGGAAGTGAGTGCGAGCAGGAAGTGAGTGCGAGCAGGAACTGAGACTCACAGGAAGTGAGTGCAAGCAGGAAGTGAGTGCGAGCAGGAACTGAGACTCACAGGAAGTGAGTGCGAGCAGGTAGTGAGTGCGAGCAGGAACTGAGACTCACAGGAAGTGAGTGCGAGCAGGTAGTGAGTGCGAGCAGGTAGTGAGTGCGAGCAGGAAGTGAGTGCGCGCAGGAAGTGAGTGCGAGCAGGTAGCACATTCTCAGCCGTCCTTTCAGTTTCAGGGGGATCTAAGGTCATGTTTAGTAGCTTTGCACATTTTTGCTCGAGTGTTTACATAGTGGGCCATATTTACTAAACGGTGCTATTTCATAAGACACTATGGGGCTCGTTCACTTTATTGGACAGTAAGGGAACTTCCAGTGCTGGAAGGTGTGCTGTGGATTAGCATATCTTAGAAAAGATGGCCTAATACGGGGATACCTTGTGGTGGAAGATGCTGGAGTGTGTTCTGCAGCATGAGAAGCTTCCCAAGATGCACGGATTGTTCCAGGTATTTTTTTAATACCAGCTCTGCATCTGATCCAATTTCCACGCTCTCGTGCGCCTCCCCACTCTCATTCACGCCCCGCCTGCTCTCGTGCGCCTCCTCTCCTGCGCTCTTGTGCGCGCCCCCTCGCTCTCATGCTCGTCCCCACTGCTCTTGTGCGCCCCCTCCCCCACGCTCGTGTACGCCCCTTGCTCCCGTGTGCCCCCTGCACTCTCGTGCGAATCCCCCCTGCTCTCGTGTGCCTCCCTCTCACACACTCTTGTGCACGCCCCCTGTTCTCGTGTGCCCCCCCCGTGCTCGTCCCTCATGCGCCTCCACACACTCTCGTGCGAGCCCCCCTGCTGTCGTGCACCCCCTCCCCCGCACTCTTGTGCGCCCCCTCCCCCGCACTCTTGTGCGCCCCTCCCATGTTTCTTACATTTTACTGGCAAATGCAAACCATACTTTTCCTTCTGTGTCCTACAACGTAAGTAGCACATGCATCTATATACATCTATATACATCTATATACACATATGTAACCCTCCATGCCCGGCTCTAAAGGGGTTCATATGGAGTAGGATATATCCATGACTGGGCTCAGTCTCTCAGACCTGGTCAGGGTGCTGGGTCAGTGCAGGCTGGGCTCAGTCTCTCAGACCTGGTCAGGGTGCTGGGTCAGTGCAGGCTGGGCTAAGTCTCTCAGACCTGTTCAGGGTGCTGGGTCAGTGCAGGCTGGGCCTCATGGGCTCAGTCTCTCATACTTGGTCAGAGTGCTGGGTCAGTGCAGGCTGGGCTCAGTCTCAGACCTGCTCAGGGTGCTGGTTCCGTACAGGCTGGGCTCAGTCTCTCATGCCTGGTCAGGGTGCTGGGTGGGTGCAGGCTGGTCTCAGTCTCTCAGACCTGGTCAGGGTGCTGGGTTAGTGCAGGCTGGGCACAGTCAGACCTGCTCAGGGTGGTGGGTCAGTGCAGGCTGGGCTCACTCTCAGACCTGGTCAGGGTGCTGGGTGCAGGCTGGTCTCAGTCTCTCAGACCTGGTCAGGTTGCTGGATCAGTGCAGGCTGGGCTCAGGGTCTCAGACCTGGTCAGGGTGCTGGGTGCAGGCTGGTCTCAGTCTCTCAGACCTGGTCAGGGTGCTGGGTCGGTGCAGGCTGGGCTCAGTCTCTCAGACCTGGTCAGGGTGCTGGGTCAGTGCAGGCTGGGCTCAGTCTCTCACACCTGGTCACAAACCAAGACAAACAACTGGATATCTCTTATTAATATTTGTTTGTTTATATGTTTAGATTTTATGTTAGGTATTTTGTTGTTTTTCTTTATTTTATTGTCTCTTTATGTATAGTTATTGATCCTTGAGAGATTATGGTTCCTACTTTGATCTGGACTAATGGGAAGGGGCTGATCTGTATATATAGGACAGCCCGTAGATCAATAGACCCACCCCCTGATGAAGCGTATGTGACGCGAAACGCATATAGTTAATCTCAGGTCCTCACATAGATTACGCAGGACGCTGTGACGACAGACGTTCCTGTCATCCCCCCGAGTCCCACGAGCACACTACAAGGAGCTCTGCAGTTTTTCTCTAGAGGAGATAGGATTTTGAGTTCGATCCCTACTTTGGCTGCCGGTGTAGGCCGAGTTTCATCTGCCTAGAGGGACCCTACGGTACCAACGTGTCCACGATGCAGGAGGCTTTTTTTGGAACAACACGTTTCCATGACATATGTTTACATGAAAGTTTTTAATTGGTTTATTAATGTTATAAAGTGTTTTTATTTTTACATTGATACTGTCTTTCTTTTGTGCTCTCTTTTTGTTTGTATGTTGTTCTACAGTTGGCCTCGTTTGATCACGGGAGAAAAGTTGGAGCAGCTGGACTGACTGAACGGTGAATTTATTGGGACACCCCGGGATCAGCGCATTCTCTATAGCTAAATCCGGAAAGACTTCCATGTTTCCCTCAATTATTCAAAAGTAAGAAAGAGATGTGAAGGGCTCGATCATATAAAACTGTCTGCAAATAAGGCTATTGTATAATCATCTTCAAGATTTGGATTACCTGATATGCTTGGATCGTTACTCATTAAAAGCAGCTGAAGGATTAATAACTACATTGAACAAAAGAGGGGATAAGGGGCAGCCTTGTCTGTTGCCATTAAAAATATCATGGGATCTGAAGAACAAGCTTGGCTGTACATTTAGATAGGCTTAAGTTGTCCAAATGATGATGTTGAAACTTTCCTGATAACCTTGGCGTGGGCAGCTACGGTTGACCACTGAACTCAGGACTAGATGAGCAAATTATTTTGTCGATTTTGGACCCGCAGCGGATCGGCCGGTTTCTTTGGTCCGCGGACACCAGTGGAACAATCTCAAAAAGGGCGATTTGCGATTTATGGATTGTTTATTATTACCAATAAACTCCGCGGATTCTACAACCCGTGGCTAGATTTGTATAATCCGTGGATTCAGCAATCCACTGGTGGATTATTAAGAATGCACCACGGATTGCTGAATCCACGGATATATGCCATGGAGAAGATGTGCTGCTGGGGGATTGGAAAGGGAGAGGGAAATAGAGAGAGTGAGCTAGAGAGGTACTACAGCAGCAGCAGCCCTACCAACCCACACCCACACCCTGCCTATAACACAAGGGCTTAAAATTCAGGCTGCACCCCTAGTTATACACTCCTCTTCCATTAGTAATCCCATTTGACGGATCCAGATTCCGTTTGCCGGTTCAGATTCAGAATTCGTCAAACGGATTTTAAATACTAGAAAAACAAATTAAAATCTGCCTTTTTTGAGACGGATCCGCGGATTAACGGAACTGGCCAATCCACGCCTGATTTTAATTCCGTCAAAAATTTCGACCATCTCTACATCCCGGCTGCTTCAAGTACCTCCTCTGGAGAGAGGCCCTCTGTGAGGTGGTAAGGCCAAAAGACTTGATGCTCTTGAAGGGCCAGGTGTACGCGTATCTGTAGGAGCAGCTGGTGTGCTTGTTTGTGACTTAAAGGTATTTATTGCCGGTTGAACTGGGGAACATAATAATTCAGAGGTGGCATTTTGGGTTTGGGAACCCTGATGAACGTTAGTAGCTATCTTAAAATGAACTGAATGTTGTTTTCTTAACAACGTATGAAACCCTTTATTTATTTTTTAATTGCTTTTTCATCAATTCTAATTTTTTCTCTTGATGAAGAACTATTTTTTTGTAGATCATCATGGGACTTCAAACGCTGATGTGTTCATGTAGCATGTCTTCATATACGGTATTGTGGGGAGTTTCTTCATCAACGTCTTATAGTACAGAATTGCTGACTGCCTTCAGAGAATCCGCTTGAAGCTGGTGTGGCCCTTTGCCTAGGCTGAGACTTGGTTGCTGCCGCTGGCTAAAACCTTCTAGTTGTTGCTGCCTGACACATTCATGAGGCCTTCATTAAGACCCTTGCTGAGGCCTTCATGACAGCCCTTTCTGAGGCCTTCGTGGTGGCTCTTCCTGAGGCTTTCGTGGTGTCCATTCCTAAAATCTTTGTGATGGCCCTTCTTCAAGTCTTTGTGATGGCCCTTCCTGAAGTCTTTTTGATGACCCATCCTGAGGCCTTTGTGGTGGCCCTTCCTGAAGTCTTTGTGATGGCCCTTCTTGAAGTCTTTGTGATGACCCTTCTTGAAGTCTTTGTGATGGCCCTTCTTCAGGGCTACTTATTTACTGTGAAATTGCCTGCTCTTCAATAGCTACATGAGGTTCAGGCAATGTACCTATTTGTGACTCCTGTGAAGGGACAGGCTCCAATGTGAGGATGGCTGTTTCATCATCAGATGACTGTCTCTGCTGCCCTTCAGATGTTCCTTTCTCCCCAGAAGATACAGCTTGTGGACCTTGTACAAGCTACCCATAGTTCCGCTAGGAAGGGCCTATAAAATAAATACATTAAGATATTTTAAACACTGACCACATTTAAAAATGTAACACTTAAAATATGAATATGATATTTCTGTTTTGATGTTATGTATAATTAAAATCTATTTTAACATTATTTCTATTAAAGCGATATGTTATTGTATATACAGTACATAGCTGTGTACTCTTCTTTCTAGAATGGTTCATATAAGAATTGTGTATACTAAAAATAAAATTACTGTTATCAAGAATATTCCTTGTATTTCTTTTATAAGCTGGTTGAGACAAATACATCCTTTTTGTACACATTTATTTGGTACGGAGGATTGTTCCTGGGGTTTTTTGCGCCTCATTTCTTTTTTGCTTTTCATAAATACGCACGGGGAGACCGTTTTTTTGAGAGCTGCGCCCCCGGCAAGGTTTAATATCCCGTTTGTATTAGTTGTATTATATTTGGTGTATCTTTTGCGTTTTTTGTTTTGGTTTCGTATGCTGTTGACAGTTATTTTGTGCCAGTGCTGGTTCTTTATTGCCATAGAAGTCTTGTGTACGAGACACCCCATGATCTGCTCATAGACCTGTACAATACTCTCCACCAGAACGAGGATCTCATCGTCAGAGAATCCAACATTTCGTATTGTCTGTCTCTGTTGAGTTGCAGCAGTGTCTTCTCTGTATGGGCTTGGTGCTGAGCCCTGACTCCCTGATCACTCTCCCAGTCCTATCTCCCCTCTCTCCTCTCCCCTCCAGTCCTCCTAACCTGCCCTACTTCTTTCCTTACCTGTCTCCCACCCATTCTTTGGTCCTTCCCCAATCCACCTCTCCCCAGTCCCACTACGCCTCCTCTCGGGAGAACAAAAACTGCTGTCAGAAAGTACCCACCAAGTGGGACGACAGCAGAGGGATCCCAATTCCATGCACTCATTGCTAGTTGGTGATTTGAATTGTGGGACGGGTGGTCCAATGAGACGTGAGACAACCTATAACAGCGCACTATATACAGGTCCACAGTAGAAGGAACAGATAGTCCGAAGTGATAGTAATGAATGGTTGATAATGTATTAAAAACAGTTTATTTATACAATTTAAAATAATGGGGACCACATATAGAGAGACAGACGTCAGACACGACTCACAGGCCATATAATATGGCCAATATAGCTGGCAATATAGCCCAAAATTGCTTTGAGTTGGACCAGTGTGTCAGTGTCAGGTTGAGAAGGAATCGGATTAACTAAGTATCCCTAAATACCTCCCAGGAGGTCAGCCGGTCAGATGGATTGGATGTGCTCAGACAGCAAGGTTGTTATTAAAATAACAAAACCACATTGATCTGACCACCAGGAAGTGGAAGTGCACTGCTGGTAATAGAAGCCATGGAGCATGTTCACGAGGTTGAGTGGCAACAGACGTGAGCAGCAGGCAGGTAGAGATCAAAAGTATGATGTGGAAATGGAGCTATCCAGCAGCTGGTTTAGCTGACTGCTACAGTAGCACTGCCCTGAATTGCAGAGGATGTGGGATCTGATCGCGTCTGGCCTGACACTCTCACCACCACTTCCTCATCTCAACACCTCTACTCCTCTTCTCACCATTCCCACCATACCACTTCCTCCTCTCCACACCTTCACTCCTCTTCTCACCATTCCCACCATACCACCACCACTTCCTCCTCTCCTCTCAACACCTTCACTCCTCTTCTCACTATTCCCACCATACCACCACCACTTCCTCATCTCCTCATCTCAACACCTTCACTCCTCTTCTCACTATTCCCACCATACCACCACTTCCTCATCTCCTCATCTCAACACCTCCACTCCTCTTCTCACCAATCCCACCATACCACCACCACTTCCTCATCTCATCCTCTCAACACCTTCACTCCTCTTCTCACTATTCCCACCATACCACCACTTCCTCATCTCCTCATCTAAACCCCTCCACTCCTCTTCTCACCATTCCCACCATACCCCCACTCCATCCTCCATCTCTCACAACATACGTTCAGAATGTAACACACTCGCTATACAACACTATATCACACAGCAAAGACAATTGACAAATATTAAAATTCACAAACTACTATACAAATAGCCCAGGACAAACCCCCTGAGAAATCTCAAACTCGTGTGTTCTCCCTCGCAACAGCACTGCCAGCTTCTTTACTTTCAACACAGCTTGATGTAGCGTTCCCTGCAGGCTAACATTGCATACCTTACCAAGTCTTACGACATGAACACCATTTTTGCAGAAGTGTTCTGTTTATTGCAAATAATTATCTCGTTTTTTTTTTTAACTTTTAGATTTTTTTTATTTATGGCAGAATAAATTGCGATACAAATATTGTAAGCAGGTGAATATTGTAGGAGACGGGGCGTAATATTGAGGGTACAGAACGCAAAATAAAGTTATTTTTAGCAGAGTGTGTTTTTATCGTTCGCACAGCATTTTTGACTTCAGCCTTATTTATGAGATAATAGCATATTTTTTCTTTAAAGGGCTGCGTTTTAATGGAGTTTGATGACTCTAGGCTAATATGCATTAGTGATCACTTGGCAGTGAGCCATGAAAACCATTGCAGCAATAGCACAATACCCTACGCAGGAGGACGGGAAATATAGCATCCTAGTATGTCTGTAAGCATCTCTAGACTAACTCTGACCAGCTATGTTCAGGACCAACAGGCCGTGGAGGTGTTCCGACCACTCACCACAACGCTAACTCCTACCTCACTGCGTACACCCCCCGAAAGTTAAAGGGCAGCCAGTACTACACTTACAGCACCACAATAAATATTGTCTTGTCATGGTATACGTACTGTATGCATGGAGCAGGGGGTGCTCAACTCCAATCCTCAAGCCCCCCCCCCCAGTCCACAACAGGTCAGGTTTTAAGGATATCCCAGCTCCAGCGCAGGTGGCTCAATCAGTCCCTGCTTCAGCACAGGTGGCTCAATTAAAGACTGAGCCACTGATTGAGCCACCTGTGCTGAAGCAGGGATATTCTGAAAACCTGACCTGTTGTTGGCCCTTGAGGACTGGAGTTGCCCACCCCTTGATATATGCTGTCATGGCGTTACGAGACCGGCCATAACACGTTTGCATTGCTTCTGGGATTGGAAGCCGACATGTGAGTATGTGTATAAGGGGAATGGAAAGTACAAGTGTTTGTTGTCACATTAGGCCTCGGGCATGGTCAGCGCTTAAGCGCTGAGGCGCGCTTGCACTTACCTGTGAGCCCCTACAGCCGCAATGAGAGCGGCTCTAGTAGGGATTCGCCTACGCTTCCGCAAGCGCGCGGAAGCGTAGGTCTTAGGGAATTTTTAAAATCACGCGCTTGCCGGAGCGCAGGGCCGGTCACGTGAGCGGTTCGCCCAATGAGGGCGAACCAGCTCCGTGACGTCACTGGCCCGCCCCCTGACGGCGCGCTGTCTAAGGCCAGGGAAAGCACCCGCTTTCCCTGAGCCTCAGCGCGCCTCAGCACGGGAGCAGGAAGCTTGGCCGAGGCCTTAGAATGCACGCTTACATGTGAATTATAATACTGTATAAACCAAGCGCGGGCTTCACTCCCACTCACAGTGCTTTCCATCACTACAGCTGGTGGGTCTTGTTGATCTTTATGAAGGTCTTTCACCATGTTAACGGGCATCTGACGGGTGACTGGGTAAAAACGCAGCAAACTATGACTATCTCAGCCACTTTTGCAGGGGAATACTGCAGCCCAGCCCCCTAAACACCTAAACTGACTTTGTGACAGCCCAAATGTCTGTCCTATGTCAGTACGTGTGGAAGCCTGTGCTTCTGCTGCTGGAGTATTTGGGTTAGACACCGAAGTGAGAAGAAAATCCGGTAGAGATTTGCACATGCACATAAAAAGATGCACAAAGTCATAATAATAATAGAAGTTTGGCACTGTGTTTATTGTAAGCCTGTGAGATTTATTTAGAGTGGGGGGGTTAAGAGTTTGGCCCCTACCCAATTATCTGGATGGCAAAAAAAAAATGTTTTGCAGCTCACGGCAGCCGATATAAACACTGGGGAGGAATAAAAATGGAGTTTTTGCAAAGTGAGCATTGCTCCAAAAGCGCTGAACATGGCGTCAGTTTAACACTGCGAGACACGACATCAATGTATCAATGTGAATTGCTTTGATTTATTTCTTTTTTGTCCGAATTTGATCCTCTTGCACAATGAGCATTTTGCGGAGAAGTTACAGGGGCAGAGAGAGTCGGAGCAATATTACAATGAGATGGATCAAAAGTTGCCCCTAAAATGGTGCAGTTTTCCTCTCTCTTTGCATCAAATAAATCCGCCGGGTTTAGGTGGCGTTAACCTCTGCTCTTATGAGATCCGCGTCAAATGAAAGCATCAATATTAGCCGGATTCATACATACGTCATGGCTTTAAAATGATGCAGATTCAAATATCTGTTTTGGAACAAATTGCACCATTTTCGATACGTATCCCTCTGGGTGTTGATGAGAGCTGTGTGTCACAGTCAGTCTCCCAGACACTGTAGGACCTATTCACTAAACTTACGTAAGTTCAGTGCGTTGCCGAGCGGGTTTGCATGTTCTTACTGCACTATAAGAAACGTGTCACCACGGTATTCACTAAGAAAAATCACCCGTTTTTGTAATTTTTTTTTCCAACTTCAATTTTATTTTCAGTTTACACGTCATGAACATCGGGCCGAACAACATTTGAAATACATGTACATATCATTCGCAATGTTCGAAGAATAGACATTAACAGAACTTAAGAGTTTGGGGTAGATGGAAAATAAAGAAAAGTAAAACAGAAGGGGGGAGGAGGATTGAGGAGGGGGGGGAGGAGGAGTGAGAGGGGAGGGGGGTTCTCTCAGTTTCAGTCTTAACCTCGTGTAGTTCGCACCCCTACTCTCTCTCTGTCTTTTTATCTCTTCTCCATGCGGTCCAATGTCAGTCCCCCCTGAGGGCTGGCCTTGGTCACCCCAAATCCTGAATTCAGATACCAAGCCTCGCCAAATGCACCCATTCCTATCAAAGCAATATTGTGGCCATGCTCACCCCTGGGATGTCCGAATGTGCTAACCATGGTAGCCAAACTTTTTGGAATTTAGGGCCTGTATCATTTGCCAGGGGTGTGAGCTTCTCCGTCTGACAGACAAACCAAATGTTATTCCTGATTTTGGATAACGATGGATAATCCTTCTGTCTCCATAATGCTGCGATCTCGCACCTCGTTGCTGTTGCAAAGTGAACGACAAGTTTATTTTAGTCACTAGGTAAAGCTCTTGCGCTGGTCTGTTCAAAAAGAACAGCCAGGGGTCCAGTGGAATTTCGAGGTCCAATATCCACTGCAGCCCATCCCGAATTCCCACCCAACTGGAGGATATTCGAGGGCAAGACCACAGCATGTGCAACAGGTCCGCTTGCTCTCCACTTGTGTCCTAAACAATGGGGAGTAGCCTTTCACAAATATTGACAGTTTCAATGGGGTGAGGTACCACCTCATCCTCACCTTTATATGCATTCTCCTTCAGCAAGGTACAGAATGAACTCTTTGCGACTGCTAGAAATATTTCATCCCACTCCTTATCTTCTGCTTCCCCTGCGTCTGCCTCCCATGAAGATGTAAGTGGCAGCTTCTGAGCATATACTGGGCCGGAGCAGATCACTTCCCTATACATTTGAGATGTCCGTCCACGTGTATCTGTCCCAAGTAAACAGAGTTGTTCAAAATTTGTTAATGGGGGGAATGGTGATAATTTGGAGTAAAAAGCTCTAATCTGGAGGTATCTAAAGAATTCAGAGTGGGGGAATTTTTTTTTTCAGATTTGATTTGCTCAAAAGTTTTTATATTTTTTCCCGCCTCCCGATCTCTAAAGTCTCAATATTCCTTTGTGCTTCCAAATTGCGAAGTCCTTTCCGTTCAGACCGGGAGCAAAGTCGGGGTTATCGAATATGGGTGTCATCAGTGTCCCCCTAGAGGTTAACCCGCACTTGAATTTAGTGGTTTCCCATACCTCCACCGAGTTGGTCATCGAGGGAAGCGGTGCTTTAATGGATTTGAATACTGCGTAATCACACAATTTTTATACAGATGGAACCTCCGGTTCTGACCCGCTCTTCAGGGACGCTCCGTGGGCAGTCTGCTGGCTTCCCGCAGGTGAATTTTTCGCCTCCCAGCAGCATGTTGTCCCTGCTCTGTCCGAATTTATTTAGTGGTCAGTTTCGTAAAAAAATATGCAACATCGCATTCTTTGTGTTTTTTCTCCCCCAATAGTGTACTTAGGTATAGGCGAAACACGCAGCTCACCATTTTGACCTGAACTGGCCACCGTAGGAGGAAGAGAAGCTGACGTAACAGCCCTGAATCCGGACGCGGGAGCAGGGGCCAAACCTGAAGCGGACGCCGAACGGATTCCTATGTCGGATCTTTTTATGTAATAAAGTGTTGATTGTTTATTCAAACTGACTGAATCTACACATATCCACACAGAGGGGAGGATTGTCCATGGCTTACCACGCACTGGGTCGCGGACACTGAGGGAGAACCCCGCTCTGGCACATCTTACCATCAAGAAAGGACAAAGATACCTCTGCTATATCTGCGCTCACACCTGGCCGTGTGAGTGTTTTTATATTTTTTATTTATTTCATCTCATTTACTCACCTCACCACTATTTGTTGGTACTGGCATTGGGGCTTTGGCTGGGTTATTCAAACCCTTGAGCACTTGGCCAGTACTGTTTACAGTACACCATTATACTAAGACGTGGTTGTATTTGTTTACATCGTAACCGAGGGGAGGATTACCCAGCGTCCATCTTTTACTGAGAAGCAGACACAGAGTGAAACTCCTGCTTTGCCGCACTGCACCAGGAAGGGAAAGAAACCTTTGGTACTGTACAACTGCACTCACACAGGGCCGTGTGAGTGATATCTATATACATTGTATTTATGTCACTTCCCCTCTGCCCTCTGGATACTAGCGCTGCTGCTTTGACTGGGGCTTTGTACCCCTTGAGCAACAAGCTAAGTATACATCACCTCATCATTCTACCTTTATGTCATAATTCCCTTGACATACTGTATGCTGTGTTGCACTCCAGCAGGAGTTTTTATTGTACTATTGTTCACCTTGTGCTCCCCTATTCCTCTTGTGTTTTTGTACTGGTCACTAACCCTTTAATCACCTTAGCGGTTAGTAACCGCTATAGTAATTAAGGGGTTAACTTCTACTGCCACCATCCCGCAAGGCCTAAACACCCACCCTGGGACAACTACAAGCTTCACCCACCCCCTGTACCAACAACAATGCAGTGCCTCTATTTAACCCTTTCAGCTGTGATTTTATTTTTATTACATAGGATTACATCCGGGGATCTCCGGAGCTGAAATAAATATGCGGGTCAGCTCCGAAGAGCCCCGGAGACCCCCGGTATCAATCCTATGGAGTAAAAAGAAAAGAAACTCCTTGTTATGCAAATCGCGATTCCGATCTCGCCAGCCATTAGCTTGTGAGAAAAGAATGTGAGTGTTTATAGTATGAGCTGCATATCGGAGTTTTGTGAGTAGCGGTTGCTGGCAAAAAATGCGAGTTTGGGCATTTTTTCAGCTACTGCACAGCTTGTTACAGCCAGGGTATTATAGCTCGGTAAAACGCCGTTTTAGTGTGATATTGCCCTGTTATTGAAACTTTGTGAATAGCTACACATGCAATATCGCACTAAAAGGGCACTTATTGTGCAATAATGCACTTATTGATGTTTAGTGAACAAGCCCCTATGATGGGTCAGTACAATAGAAGATTGACATAACATTCAATGCGACCTTCTTAACGTAGCAGATGTGACCGGAGAATCATCACTGAAATAATGGATTATCAGCCCCGCTCATCAGTAAATTAGTTGGCATTTCCCATGCAACTTTCCCATCTGTTGTTGAAAATGGACATTGGATGTTGGATAATTCCTGCAATCTGCATAAGCCCCTCATATTATGGTGCATCTCATAAATTCTGAGCCACCCTCATTGATATACAACCTCAGTCTTCCCTTCAGTGTCAGGAATAATCATTCTTACAGTGCCAACAATATTTATAGTTCACACTAGAACTACGAATTATCTGTGCAAAAATGTAAAAAAATTCTATAACTTAGATTTGTATTGGTTTTGAATGCAGTACAAAAACATAGCATACTGTACATCCGCTGTTTCTTTTTAACCACCAACGCCAATCATGTTTAACATCAAATCCAAAGAAAGATAAAATACAAAATAAGAATGGGGAGGGCGGTCCGTTCCCCTGTCTAGCGCCTCCTTGTTGTGGCAACATATCAGATAAAGTTGTATTCAAACTCGGGTGGTATATGTGCATCTTTTCGCTGCGTGGTCTCAGCTCCTTCTCACCCTCGAAGGTCTCTGAATCCCTTGTTGCCCCCACATCCTTCACTACCGTCAAACAAGAACGCACCTGAATCTATCAAAGCCAGCATAGGTTTGTTTCAATAAAATCTGCCTCTTTACTCTCGTTTTTTTACCTCCCCAAATACTGTAAATCTTTAGATCGCAGACTGAAGCGAGAGTATATCCTTCAGTCTCAGTGGCACCGGTAGAGTCTGGAATAAATATAAGAGACGTGGGAGGAGGTTCATTTTAATGCTATATAATTTCCCGATCCAATGGATATATTGGGTTGACCATTTTCTAATGTCCTCTCTCAAAGACTGGATGAGTTTGGGGAAGTTCGCCTTATAAATGGTCTTATATTCTTTGGTGATGTATATCCCTAAGAGTTTGATAGCTTTGTGTTGCCAATTAAAATTAAAGTTGATCGCTATTAATTTTTCCATCTCCTTTGGTAGATTTATATTCAGCGCTTCTGATTTTGTTTGGTTAATCTTAAAGCCCGATATCTTATTGAATTTTTTTTCACTGTACAGCTTTGCTTATTTTGTAAACTTAATTGTGCTTGGAGTATCCAGTTATACTCACTGGTAGCTGCTGTTTTTGATGATAGAGTTCTTGAGAGTTATCTGTCCTTAATTCTGGGAATATTATCCCCTGCACATTATTATATATTCAGTTATACTGAAATACCTCATTACTTTATTCCAAGCACATTTGCTAGACACAGGTAAGTATGAAATAAACGTATGTATTTAACGGAGTATTCATTGCTCTGCCTCAGAGGCTGCATGGAGCAGTGTCTGCCTGTAACAGTCGCAGGTTAGAACTCCTGCTTCCAAAATGGCTGCCAAGTCACTAGCTTGTACTGGTTAAGGCTAGACCAAGTGATTCCAACTTGTTTATTGTGAGCGACCGGTAGCCTGCCGGCTGCTAGTGAGTGGCGCGGTGGCTACGAAGGGGGGCCGGCGCTGGAAGCCTGTGTCTGGCTGCTGGGTGGACCTCTCTATCCTGCCTCTCCCCCTCCAGGCCTTCCTGTCCTGCTGGTCATCGGGCCCAACTTCCACACGTGGGACCGGTGTGGCACTGGAGGCTCCCCCCCCAAAGTAAGTGTGTGTGTGTATTGAGGGAGTATTGTGTGTGTGTGGGGGGGGGGAGGGATATTGTGGTGGTATTGTGTGTGTGTGTGGGGGGGGGGTATTGTGGTGGTATTTGTGTGTGTGTGTGTGGGGGGGGGTATTGTGGTGGTATTGGGTTTATTGTGGGGGTATTGTGTGTGTGTGTGGGGTGTTGTGTGAGTATTGTGTGTGTGTGGGGGGGGTTGTGGTGATTGTGTGTGTGGGGGGTTGTCGGTATTGTTGTGTGAGTATTGTGTGGTATGTGAGGAGTTGTGGGTATTGTGTATGGGTGGGGGTATTGTGTGTTGGGGTATTGGAGGGTATTTTGTTTGAGTGGGAATATGTGGGGTTGGGTTGTGGGGTGTACGGAGGTTATTTTGTGAGGGGGGATAGTGGAGTTGGGTTGTGGGGGCATTGTGTGTGAGGGGGTGTAGTGGAGTTGGGTTGTGGGGGCATTGTGTGTGAGGCGGGGTATTGGAGTTTGGTTGTGGGGGCATTGTGTGTGAGGGGGGGTAGTGGAGTTGGGTTGTGGGGGCATTGTGTGTGAGGGGGGATAGTGGAGTTGGGTTGTGGGGGCATTGTGTGTGAGGGGGGATAGTGGAGTTGGGTGTGGTGGGGGCATTGTGTGTGAGGGGGGGTATTGGAGTTGGGTTGTGGGGGCATTGTGTGTGAGGGGGGGTATTGTTTTCATAACTCGGGATAATTTGTATTGATCAGAAGTAGCTCTCCTTACAGAAAAGCTTGGAGGTGCCTGGGCTAGACACCACCCCCTGCACACGCACTTACCAGAACACCCTCCTACTGTCTCTGTACGTTCTCCCCACTTACCACTTAGATTGTAAGCTCTTCGGGGCAGGGACTCCTTTGCCTAATGTTACTTTTATGTCTGAAGCGCTTATTCCTATTAAGCGCTATGTACATGGTTGGTGCTATATAAATAAAGATATACATACAAAGATATACAATACATACTGTACACTCAATCACTACTGTACATACAGAGTGAACCAGGAAAACGCTTAGATTTAGGTCACTCCATAAAACCAGCATTGTTAGACACCTTACAGCCCATTCACTGCAATGGGTCGTAAAGAACCATATTACTAAGCTGGACCGGAAGGTCTCTTATGGAGTAGCACTGTTTAGTAATTATCACCCACACCTAACCTATTAATGACCTTGAGGTTGGCATAGAGAGCAAAGTCTCCATCTTTGCTGATGACACTAAATTGTGTAAGGTAGTAGAATCAGAGCAGGATGTAATTTCTCTTCAGAAGGACTTGGAGAGACTGGAAACTTGGGCAAGTAAATGGCAGATGAGGTTTAATACAGATAAATGTAAGGTTATGCATTTGGGAAGCAAGAATAAACAGGCAACGTACACATTAAATGGGGATAAATTAGGAGAATCCTTGATGGAGAAGGATTTAGGAGTGCTTGTAGACAGCAGGCTCTGCAATAGTGCCCAATGTCATGCAGTAGCTGCAAAGGCAAACAAGATCTTATCTTGCATCAAACGGGCAATGGATGAAAGGGATGTAAACATAATTATGCCCCTTTATAAAGCATTAGTAAGACCACAACTTGAATATGGAGTACAGTTTTGGGCCCAAGTATATGAAATAAATGCTGCACACCTAAAAAAAAGTATAATAAATGATACAATTACCGGTGCTCCTGTGCTTGAACGATAGCCTGTAATCAATCCAATGCAAGTAGTAGCTGAAGGAACACAGGGCACAAACGGATTTGAAATAACTAACTCATTTATTGAGCCAAACACAAAGTTTCGACCTTGCTTATCAAGTGACCTAGTGGCGTAATAACACAATCCTGTGAAGTCCATTATCCAAGTCCAGGATCGTGTTATTACGCCACTATGTCACTTGATAAAGACCAGTAAGGTCGAAACGTTGTGTTTGGCTCAATAAATGAGTTAGTTAGTACAGTTTTGGACACCACTCCATAGAAAAGACATTATGGAACTAGAAAAAGTGCAGTGAAGAGCCACCAAATTAATAAAGGGGATTGATAATCTGATTTTTGAGGAGAGGTTAGGTAAATTAGATTTGTTTACGTTAGAAAAGAGGCGTCTAAGAGGGGATATGATAACTATATACAAATATATTCAGGGACCGTACAAGGAGCTTTTAAAAGAACTATTCATCCCAAGGGCAGTACAAAGGACTCTAGGGCATCCTTTAAGGTTGGAGGAAAGGAGATTTCACCAGCAACAAAAGAAAGGATTCTTTACAGTAAGGGCAGTTACAATATGGGATTCATTACCCATGGAGACTGTGATGGCAGATACAATAGATATGTTCAAAAAAAGGTTGAACATCTTTTTAGAAAGGAAAGGTATACAGTTATATACCAAATAAGTAAACATGGGAAGGATGTTGATCCAGGGAGTAATCTGTGTAATCTGCCAATTCTTGGAGTCAGGAAGGAATTTATTTTCCCCTTTATGAGATATCATTAGATAATGTGTCACTGGGGTGTTTTTTTTTTGTTGCCATCTTCTGAATCAATATACTGTAAGTACGGATATAGGATAAAGTATCTGTCATATACATTAGCATCGGTTGAACTTGATGGACGTACGTCTTTTTTCAACCTTGTCTCCTATGTAACTCTGTAACCTAATAAACCTATCAGTATCATTCATTCACTTTGTTCCTAAGTGGGACTGAACCTGTAAGGTGAAGTTTTGTTTATAGAAAAAAAAGACAAAAAAGAAAAAGGGCCCAAAATTCAATGTTTTAAATATACAAAGTATCACACGTAAAGGTATGTAATGTACTCGCTGCCATGTGGGATAAACAAGCTGGTGGAGAAAAAACTCCATTGATGAAGCTCACGGGTCCAGAGAGATGGAACAACGTTTTCAGAGGCCCACAGTCCTCTGATTTCTCAGATGCAGCGTGTGGATGACAGTGTCCCGAAGGTAATCAGAACCCACCGTGAGTCCGGGGGGCCGGGAAAGGTGTCCCGGGTCTGGTGGCTGTGGGGGGATGCCTGGCGGATCTGTCTGCGGTCCTGGGTGCAGGTTACCAAGTGCAATCAAGAAGCACAAATCTCCCTACGCGTTTTGTAGCGCTCGGCTATTTCATCAAGGGATCCCTTTATTTTATATTTTTAAATATATTATAGTTTTTCGACACATGTATTCATTACACACACTATATATACACCCAGTGCTTTAGCAATCTACTCTTCTTACATCTTTTTCTTAAGTTGTGTTTATGCCTGGAGCATTTTCACATGAAATAAGTCAAGTGAGAGACAAAACTGGGTGGATAAAGCTGTTCACTCAGCCATGTAACACTTTGTCTATTTCAAGTATGTGTTCCATAATTTGATGTGGTCAATAGCCTTTCACAGAAATCCTTGTTCAAACAGAACAACATTTAAATAGACAGTACAGCTGATTATAAAACATTTGTTTTCTGTCGCAATATTGTAAATAAAAATCCAGATGCAAAGATAAATTAGAAGTAAAATAATTAATCCCAGAAATAATAGGGCATCCTGGAGGTGTGGTGAAGGATTTATGACGTTTTAGTGTACAGCAGGGCCCCGCTTCTCGGCGCTTTGCTTCTCGGCGATCCGCTGATACGGCGGCACCGAGAAGGGGGCCGCCATGTTGGTTTGTAAATCGCGCATGCGCAGAACGGGCGGGTGCGCCCGGCGCGCATGCGCAGACCGCAGGTTGCACATGCACAGAACGGCAAAAATGCCGGTTTGCGCATGCGCAGAAGTGAAAATCGCCGGATCTGCTTTCCGGCGATTTTCACTGTACGGCGGGCTTCTGGAAAAGAACCCGCTGTATACCCGGGGCCCTGCTGTATAGTAAAAAATAGGGACATTGGGAGCTGGAACAAACACAAATTCGAACTCTGCCCTTGTCAATATTCCCCTATTCAAGGCCTCCTCCAAATGTTGTTTTAGCAAGATATTGAAGACCTTTTATACGAAATTTCATCTGAAAGGACTCCATCGGCTTCTTTCTGATAGTCCACTAGATTAAGGAGAACTAATCCTCCCCTTTTATCTGCAGTTCGTACCACAATATTGGAATTTTTCTTTAATTCGCCAACGCTTGGTAATTCACCGGAGTTTAAATTCGAATACGAGAATGGATTTTTCTTGGTGTTACACAAGTTCTTCAAATCTTGTTCCACTATTTTACCAAATAGCTCAATATACTGGCCTCTAGCGAAATAGAGAGAGAATTCTGACCTAGGTTTATAACCACTATGCAAAAAGCTGTTCACATCCATAAAGTCAGGATCACTTTCCTTCAAAAGATCCTCCAGACTTGAATAGGATCAATAGAATCCACTCTAGCTAGAGTTCCGCCAGTATTTGTTTGATCATAAATTTTAACCTCTTCTCAGAGCTATTGAAGTGTCTATGTAATGTGAGTTTCCTCACACATTTTTGTAGGTCTATATATAAATCAAAACCCTTTTTGGGTCCTCTGTTGGGGCAAATGACAGACCCTTCTTTAACACCTCAAATAGTGGAACATCAATTTTCAAAGAAGACCAATTGAAAATCCCATTGGATATTAGTGTCTGTGGTTCTGGGTACCTTTCTTTGTAGGTGGGCTTTCTCCCCCCTCGCTCACCTCTTCTGAGTAGGATCTGTTCCTTGTTTGAGGTAATACAGTAGACTTGCTGCTGAGGGTGATCTAAATCCCAACTTATTTTCCTTTGTTTCTTGATCACTACTTTGGGGAAATAAATGTCCCAGGTCATTATCACTTTCCCTGTGTGTCTCTTCCAACGGATGAAATCTATTGGGCAAAGGTAATTCAAAATGACTGTTTTTTAGAGGGTATTTGTCAAACTTGCTATTTTGTTCTTCTTTCCTTATATACTCTCGCTTATCCTCATGTTTCCTATTTTCCACCTTTCATCACGGTTTTTATCTTTATTCTCATGACGTTTCACAAATTTTCCTTTATCTTGACCTGCATCTCTATTTTGGTGACACTTCCTATTAAATCTAGAACTATCACTCCTGGGGGTCAGTTGTCTGTTTATGAGGTGGAACCTTAGGGAAAGTTGTTTTAGGATAAGCTCCAAATGGGTTCTCTTTTTCTTTATCCTTTTTTGGGCCAAAAGGGTCTTGGAGACTGATAGTTTTTATTTCTCACACCGCTATCTTGATCTTTCATATTCCAATGTTCTGTTTATTTAGGGTTTAGTCAAGTTTATCTCTTAGGAATTTTTTTTATTCTTCACTACCATTATTCCATTCTCATATTTTTAAATTAAATTCATCCACCATTTTTGGTAATGCCTTGTCACGATTGTGCTCGCCACAAACCGGGACCGGACCGTGGGGCTGAGGCTGGGTTATGAAATCACCGACCTTAGACCGCGAAGACTGGTCCGGAGTGCGCAGTTCATAGTCAAACAGGCCGGGTTCAGGACTGGAGATAACAGCATAGTTGTTGGACAAGCCAGAGTCGGGGTAGGAGATATCCGGGTAGTCGTAGTTCAAGCAGGGAGTCGGCAACAGGAAATCAAGCTGGTCCTTTTGCGTCAGCGCAATCGCAGGTCGGGAACGAGGTTTGCGCGAGTGGAGCCCACGACCCATGACGCCGGTCTAGGAGAGGGAAGACTGACCGCAATGGGCACACCGCCAGGCAGCACTAGTAACCCCGTGTTACAGCGCAAAAGAAGCAGGTCTCTAAGAACCAGGAACTCAGCGTAGCAGCAGCAGGCCTGGAGGAAACAGGACGAGTACAACGAACTGGAACAAAAACAGAGACACGTAACGAGAGAACAAGGCTTGTGGCAGAAACACAGGTAACATCCCATAAGGATCTATGCTCGGCCAGGAAGTGAAGGCAAAGCAGGATATTTAAAGCGACAGTGACCAATCCTGACGAGGGACATGGCGGAGGCGTGTCGAGGAGCTGCTCGTGAGTGGCTGAGAGACCAGGAAGTAGTGGAGCACAGTTGAGTCTGTAACACCAGTGCCAGAATCCAAGATGGCGACGGCAGAGTTCAAGGTATGCACTGGGCGGCGGCATGGGTAGCGACGGGGGGCAGGGGCAGCAGCCGCTGCAGTACTGGTAGTGGGTAAGGAGGGGTCACGCCGCAAGGGACGTGGCCCCCGATTCCTTACATGCCTCCAGTGAATGTAGTCCCAAAATGTCCTCTTTCATTTTGTCAATTTTACTACCTACTATAGTTCGAATTCTTTCTTTCACTAATTAGAAGTCTTATTAAATATGGTGAGCACGTTTCCAACATTGTATCCCAATTTTTGATGAAATCTGGACTATTTATATCATATGTGGAATTTTTAATTATTCTTAATCCACGTGGTACCCTTTTTGTTTTAATATACTCTTCTAGTGTTGCCATGTCCCACCATGCCCTCATCTCCTGTTTGTCAGGGGTGCTCACCAGAAACCAGGGCCAGACCGCCGGGCTGAGGTGGGGATATGAAAGCACCGACCTAGGCCGCGAAGCCGGGTCCGAGTTGCGCAGCTCGTAGTCATGCGTTGCCGGGTCTGGGTAGGAGAGTGTAGGATCGTAGGAGGTTACTTCCCGTATCGGGAGTCGAGAGTAGTCCGAGTCCGAAGCCAGGGTTGAGGATAAGAGAGAGTAGAAGTCCGATGGGCGATCCGAGGTCCAAGGGTGCCAGGGTCAGGAGTCCGGATACAATGCTGGGGTCTAGGTACAAGGAGCCAAGAAGACACTGCGAAGTGGCTTGTAGCAAGCGCAACGATAGACTGACTATGCTCAGCAATCAGCCCAGGGCTGATTGCCACTATATTCCAGCGAGAGTCAATAGGAGATCCTCCAACAGGTGAGATCAGATGTAAGTGGAACGCTGAGACATTGAGGCTGGATGCAGCGCGGGTGCGGAGGGTTCCAGGCAGTTAGAGGGAGTATGGGTGAACGTGCCCTAGCGCGCCTGCGCTGTGTGCCGAAGTTGGGGGGAGGTGCCAGAGTAGCTGTGCAGAGATGCCAGCATGTGCAGGTGTCTGCCTCGGCGTGTGGGCGTCCTGGGGGCAGTATGTGTGTCGCTGACGGTTGGGAGGGAGCGGTGTTCCGGGAGCGGGGTCTGCGCGCCCCCGTGATGGAGGGTGCGTGTGCGCGAGGAGGGCGAGAGGAGAGAGACGCTGCGGGAGGTAAGGAACGCTGCGCCCTTACACTGTTCCAGGAGTTTGGTGAGAGACAAAACGCTAGAGGGTAAATGAATCTCAATATCCTGCACTATCTGTTCCTCACAGTACATTTGCACACACACACACACACACACTGACTGACACACTGACTGACACACATACACGCACGCTGACACACGCACATTGACACACTGACACACGCACGCACACTCTGACACACGCACGCACACTCTGACACACACACACACTGACTGACACACACACCCCAGTGATGCGCCGAACACCGCCCAATAAACATTACCCCGCCAATCAAATTTACTCATGCTCTAAGCAGAAATAATATTATTGTTACTTTATATGTTGCTGACAACACACAAATAAGTTTCACTTACTATGCGCGTGCACAGAACACACAGCTTTTTTTTTTGCATTGTGGAAGAGCTATTCCATATTTTAGAAATATTTATACAATATTTGTGCTTATAAAGCAAAAAGGCTTCTTAAAAGATACCCCCTAGTACAGGGTTTCTTAACCTGTGGTCCACGGACCCCCTGGGGGTACGGGGAGCAAGTCCAGGGGGGTCTGTGGGGAAAAAAACCCAATAGATTTTTAGAACTGTCTAAAACCGTAAAAATAAAAAAATTAATTAAAACTCTGAAGATATTTAAGTTCTGCAAACAACTATTAGCATCAGGGTCCGTAGGTTCAAAAAGGTTAAGCACCACTGCTTTAGTATCATCACGCCGCTCTGGCTGTACCTCTGTTTGGCAGTGAAGGGTACCACGGAGCATCGTAAGAACCCATTTACAGAGAAAAACGTCCCGTGTTGGATTTTATTGTATTTAGCGCTCCCCCTGGTGGGCTAAATCACAGTTACATCAAATGGGCCACAGGGAAGGCCATGGAGTTGATGGGGGAAAAAATTGATTCTTAAAGCGGCAATATGGGTTTCACTTTTATTCTTATTACACGATTGGAGTAGGGGGTCTTCGGAGCTGAACTGTGTTAATGTCAGCTCGGGGGACCCCCTGTTTTCAGAGATACTTACGTCCGTAGGGGGTGCCGGTATCACTGCAGTCAGAGAGAAAGCGTGTGCCTAACATAATGGCAGCGTTTAAATAAGAAGCCGTGACGTCATCCGGTGCGACTTCCTATTCGCCCACGTGACCGGGACATTTAAACTGAAAAGAGATATTTAGTCCCCCGCGTGGTGGAGAGAACTTGTCGCTCTTGTACCCACCACAACCGGATTGTCGGTGGTTTGGAACCACGACCAGCTTCACAATGCAGAATCAGTAACCAAGCTCAAACCGATGCATCCAAAATGATTAAACAGCTGTCTCTGAGCGGGTCTACGGATTCCGAACATCGTCACTTCGTTTGTCTTACACATGCCACGCGGATAAGCTGTATGAGCAGCTTGAATTGTGCACTTCTCCAGGGGCGGACATATCGCAAGAGGAAATGACCATTGTTGGACAGAGATGGTATTCAACTGGACTCCAAGAGAGATTAAAAGACCAAGACGACAACCAAAGGTAAAATGGGAGGATTGAAGGAGAAAATATGTGGGAGCGACATGAAGAAGAGAGGCTGTAACCGCGACATGAAGAAGAGAGGCTGGAACCGCGACATGAAGAAGAGAGGCTGGAACCGCGACATGAAGAAGAGAGGCTGGAACCGCGACATGAAGAAGAGAGGCTGGAACCGCGACATGAAGAAGAGAGGCTGGAACCGCAGCACCTCTCTCTCTGTCTCATAATATATACAGTACACATGTACAGTGTAAGGCCGCGTTTACAGTGGGCGTGCAACAGAGCGCATGGCGCAGCGCACACCTGTCACTCGAGCGATTTCTGCTCCTTGGGTTTACGTGATGGGGAGGCGTGCTGGAGGCGTTCCCGTGACATCATGTGAGCGGTTCACCCTTCTTTGCTGAACCGCGCACGTGACCAGGCCGTGACGCGACCGTCACGCGAAAATACCGTGGTCGCTCTTAATCGCTTCCGCGGTCGTGCTGACTATGGGCGGCCTCATAGAGAAGAGGTCTGTTGTTCGCGCTCGCGCATCCACTATAAACGCGGCCTAAGATGTCACTGCAACTACAGCAGGTCTCTCGCACCCTAGTAGAGGGTAAATCAGGCACTCATGGGTCTTAAATCATTTGAACCTTTTTTTATTCTGGGTCAATGTTCCGGTCCACATAGGGACCTTTCCCAAGATACAGGTTGAGGGAGGAGATACAAGCGTCTCCCTTAACCAAGACGCGGGGAAGAAAAGCGCAGGCAGCTGGACGGAGCCGCGCGCCCCTGAAGAGTTTGCCAAGACAACCAGGTGAAACACCGGAAGTGGAGTGAATGCAGGAAAAATGTGGCTGCTCTGGTGTCCGTACCCACGGGTATGAAAACCCGTTCATACCTGTGCTAGGTCTGCCACTATGACTTGACCTTGCCTTGCCGTTACGGACGCAGCAGAATCGTTCCGCTAACCGCGGCTACTCTGCTACTGTGAACACTCTCTGATCCCTGGACCTCTGCAAACGTGGTTTCTGGGCACTTATCATGGTCACTGAATGCTGCCGGCGACACACATAGCGATCCTGGTGTCCCTGCTTATTGATCAAACACATCATGCCGCCCCCGGGTACACACTTGTTTGGACTCCTTTCCTCTAACATTTGTTATGCTCTCTTGCATAGGTGCCAGTATACCTGTCCGGGGGTGTGCATACCTGTCCGGGGGTGTGCATACCTGTCCGGGGGTGTGCATACCTGTCCGGGGGTGTGCATACCTGTCCGGGGGCGTGCATACCTGGCCGGGGGTGTGCATACCTGGCCGGGGGTGTGCATACCTGGCCAGGGGGGTGCATACCTGGCCGTGGGTGTGCATACCTGGCCGGGGGGGGGTGTTTTTGGCCGGTGTGTGCATACCTCGTTGGTGGTGTACATCACAAAGCTTCTGCCCGTTTCAGGATGAATCTTATCCTGCATCTCCAGTTAATCCGTATCTGGTTGCTAGCTTACAAGGTGGTGGTCCTGAGCCTACCTGCCGTGCAGCGACCGTAGCCCGTTACACCAAAGACCTTATTCATGTTCACAAGTTAATTCAACACACTCAATTCTCCTCCTCACTTTTAAAGCTTTACACTCCTCTGCCCCTCCTTACATCTCAGCCCTAATTTCTCGTTATGAACCATCCAGACTCTTGCGTTCTTCTCAAAGATGTCTTCTCTCTACCCCCTTTGTATCTAAAACCCTATCCCGCTTTAAACCTTTCTCACTGACTGCCCCACACCTCTGGAATGCCCTTCCCCTCAGTACCTGACCTGCACCCTCTCTACCCACCTTTAAGACCCAGCTCGACATACTTGCTTAAATAAGCATATGAGTAGCTCCCTGGCTAACACTATACACATGATACATAAAGCTTGGCCCCCTGCAGACACACTTTCCAGAACGCCCTCCTACTGTCTCTGTACGTTCTCCCTACCAATTAGATTGTAAGCTCTTCGGAGCTGGGACTTCTTATCCTAAATGTTACTTTTATGTCTGAAGCACTTATTCCCATGATCTGTTATTTGTATTATTTCTTATTGTCACGTGTATTACTGCTGTGAAGCGCTATGGACATTAATGGCGCTATATATAAATACATACATACACACATACATGCAAGCAATCCTGTGATTCCACAAGTATCTATTATCTAATGGCCAGGCTATAGCGCAATACCCTGTTCTTTCCCCCCAGGTTTGAAGCCGGCTGATCTCCAGTGTTGAACCGCGTTGATTTCTGCTTCCCGAGATACTCACCACTGCAGGTGCCGCCGGTGTCCTTGCTGTTTAAATATCCCACGGGCCAACAGGAAGCTGTGACATCATCCATTGCAGCTTCCTGTTGCCCCACGTGATATTTAAACAGCAAAGATACCGGCGGCACCTGCAGTGGTATGTATCTCGGGAAGCAGGGGGTCTCCGGAGCTGAAATCAACGCGGTTCGGCCCTGGAGACCCCCAGCTTCCCACCTATTAAAAATAGTGTCGCCAGGAGTGGCCGCCCCCGGAGACATACCGCCCCTACGCGGTGTTTGTTGATCTATTTCTCTCTCCACTGTATCTTTTATAAGTTGACTAGTCACATGTAGCAGATTGCAAAATAAGTACCTGGGGCTCTAAGTATCAAGAAAGCGGTCTGCGCTGATACATATGCTTAAAAAAATATCTATTAAGTGTATTCCTACTGATGCAGAATTTGGCGCTATTATTCCATGCAAAAAATAGACTTGCGTCACCTTCAAGATGCTGGAAAGAACCAACGCAGAAAAACATCAAGAAAAGTAACGCAGTTCGCACATTTCTTAATACACAGACCCGCGCCGATAGAATGTAACTGTGCCCCCTTGTTCCATAACTCTCATCGCAGACCTCTCCCCCAAATAATGGCGCGGCTAATATTACAGAAAAAGAGAGTGAATCAGGGCACGTCGGATTTCAAATAAGTGAATTTATTGAGCCAAAAAAAAAACCCGACGATTCGGCCGGTGCAACGGCCTTTCTCAGGCGCTAGTGGCATAACCGCTAATATTACACAATATAAAAAGGATGCGGAGAAGCGTTATTTCCAGTGAAAAAAAAAAGCAAAGTTTTATTTGGCAAAATTGGACAACCTAATACCCTAAAAGTTCCTTCTAAATATCAGCAAATGTCTCAATCATTCGGTAAATTCGGACAAACGTGAAGCGAATTTCAACATACTGTATTTGCCAATTTCTAGGGAGAAACCGAAACAGTCATTTTAGTTTAAAAAGAGTCACTCAGACATATTACGACATTTATTTGCTAACCCCTATTGGGCTTGGCTTATAAATCGATCTAGAACAGGGACGGGCAACGCCAGTCCTCGAGAGCCACCAACAGGCCAGGTTTTTCAGATATTCCTGCTTCAGTACAGGTGGTGCAGTCTTTGACTGAGCCACTGAAAGAGTTACCTGTGCTGAAGCAGGGATATCCTGAAAACCTGACCTGTTGATGGCCCTTGAGGACTGGAGTTGCCCAGCCCTGTGCTAGGACTTTTTATTTTCTCTCTCACATGTTTCCTGCGTTCACGCCACTTCCGGGGCTTAACCTGGCTGCCTCTGCAAACCCATCAGAGGTGCGCGGCTCCGTCCAGCTGCCCGCGCTTTTCTTGGCGTCGTCTTAGGTCCGTAATATAGTGTGTGCGGCCGTGCGCGTGCCTGTGCAACCGCGCGTGCACGTGCCGCGCACTTTTTGTGTGCGTGCTGTGAGCGACATAGTGAGGTACTGTGTGTTTGTATGTGTGTGTATAGCTTGTGTGTTATAAATACATTTATAATAAATAAATACGTTGGCAAGAATAAATTATTTATTAACATTGTACATACATGCATACATATATACACATACATACATACATACACACATATATACACATACATACACACACATACATACATACAAATATACACATACATACATACACACACATACATACATACATACATACATACATACATACATACACATACATACAAATATACACATGCATACATACACACATATATACACACACACACACACACACACACACACACACACACACACACACACATACACACACATACATACACACACACACACACACATTTCAGCGGCGGTAGCGGCGCGAAATCTTAATTTTCCCCACCCTCTCCGCTGTCGGCCGGCTCCACGCTCACTACCGTGCGAGCGCGTTCCTATTATAGGAAGCCTGACTAACCACAGCCAACTACAACTGCCGCGCGCGCACGGCGCAGCAAGCGCACCCTCTATAGAACAGCCCTTAGGCCTCGGCCAGGGTGGCGCTGAGCGGGCAGGCGCGCTCACGCTGGCTGCTATGAAACACATTGAGGCAATGTGTGTGGCCAGCGTGAGCAGAGCAAGAAAATTTGATTTTGCCGGCCGCAAGTGCATCACATGAGCGGTTCGCCCAATGAGGGTGAACCAGCTCTGTGACATCGTGGCCGCGCCCCCAGACAAGCGCACCTAGCCGGCCACAAATCGCCCAGCCGAGCAGGAGGCGGCGCATGAGAGGCAGCGCGCCCGCTCCCTGCCTGGCCGCAGCTTTAGGGTAACCATTTTTTGTCTCCTTACGTTCACCGTATCTTGAGGAAGGTCCCTATAAGGACCGAAAATGTGCACCCACAATAAAAAAAAAAGGTTCTCTCTCTCTCTCAATTTATATATAGTTATAAAATAGCAATATATTAACTGTATATATCATGCAGAGTGTAATATATATATATATATATATATATATATATATATAGTGACAAACGGCTTACTCCGGGGCTCCGCCGTCAGTCCGGGACTGTTAGAACACGGTCTTTTAGGGTAGGTTAAATGACGAGGCGTCACGTGCTGTTCCTTTAAACAGGCTATGCCTGGCTTATTCAGTCCCAGGCACTGAGACTGCCACAGTGCATACAACAGAAACACAAGCAAAACAAAAGCCTGCTCACCTGAGCAATAACTTAACTGAGGTTCACCCTGACTGGGATTGGGGCGGCTTATCCGCTTCCAACAAACAAAAATAAGGAACTTTGCAATTTGATAAAGGTACAAAATGATTTAACCTGTTTGGGGAGAGGCTTTTCCCCTCTCTGCTTCCAGCAGCCTTCCTGCCTCCAGTCTCTTGGGGAGAGAGAAGAGGAACCAGGAAATCAGCCTTAAATACCTGATTTCCACCTAGCAGGACAGGTGACAGAAATCAGGCAGCAGGCAAACTCTGGTCTGGATCCCTCACCCCTCAGTTCCAGCACTTGCCAAACTGTGGGATGGAGTGCATGCATTCTGAGGCTGCACTTCCAGCCTAAACAGGATAGAAACTGTTCAGTATCCTGGGAGCCCTATATATGGAATTTATTACCATCCCCTGGTTTCTGTCACAATATATATATATATGTAGCCCATGCCCCATTAAAAGTTGTCACAACCTGGAAATTTTTGCCCAAATCTAACAGAACCAAATAGCAGTGTTTTTCCTGTTAGTGCATATGAAAAACAGAGATCGTATTCTCCAGGGAATGGCCCCAGAATGCAGCAGTGCCGAGTTCGTGTCTTCCATTCACGCGAGTGCCGGAACGTTCCACCCTCTCGTACTCCCCCAGGTTCGTTAACACGCGTTTCTTCGGCTCCCCGCCCCTGGGGAGTCCCACTCGCTCTGCGTGAGGTTGCTAAGTGGCATCTCCTGAGGATTAAACACCTGCTGGAAACTGGCTGCAAAGCTTCTGTCACCGAGAGCAGTGCCACACTCAAGTCATTCTGTAGCATTTCATGTGGAATTGACAAGACTCCAACTAGACGTGCTAGAACGGGCAAGGTGACATTTAAAAACAAATCCCACATTAAGAATTTTATCACAATAAATATCAACGACAGCACTTTGATTACTAAAGCTAAACATATATCCAGGTGATGCATGTCCTTAAGAGTTTTTCAATTCATGTAAAGAACCAAGTGTGTTTTAAGGGTTTTGTTTTTGTTGTAATAAAATGAAGTCAAATTTTACCATCCTGGTGCGGTGTAGTAGGTTCGTGGTCTGGTGAGCCCTTGTGGGGGGAGACCTCGGTAATTTGTGGGCGTTATGCAGGGCTCAGCTCTGAGATAGGTACAACTGTAGGACTGAAACGTTGGTAATTTGCCTTGTTTATTTTTGTGGGATTCAATCTTTTTTTGCATTAGTGCCCAGCTTGCGCTTGTATTTTGATTTCATGGTTCCTGTTGAGCGCGGAGAGACGCTCGACCATCTTGCTGGAGGCTGCTTCTCATGGATCGGCCATAACTTTGATATTCTACATACAGTAGTGTGCCGGGTGCGACTCTATTCTTATATTGTTGTTCACAAGTCGCCAACGCCAGGATTTTAACCGTGAACAAAAATCCACAAAATCCGATCAACAGGGAGAGAGGGGGAAGTGCGGCAAGAGGACCCAAATATTCAGAAACCGAGGTCTGTCAGTAAAGATCATAACTTTTTTACAAGATAGACAAGGGTAGCAAGATAGACAAGAGAGTTCTCGTGGGTTTCCATTAAACATGAGCAGGGTTGGGTGTACGACCGTCACTGACCACGCAGAAATGTAGCGCTTGTAATAACCACATCCAACATATTTATAAAACATTTTTATTATCACAAAGGCAGCATAATAAACGGGTCCAGTCCATCTTGGGGATCACACGCTGACAATTAGCACGTTCACTGCCACGAACGTCTAGGACATTTGGCCACGGTCGTCTCGCCGCAACCAAATCTCCGCCGCCGTTTCACTGCTAGTGACCTTTCCGCGGGGATCCTCCGTCACCGTCTGCTTCGCAGCGAAGGTAAGTCACTAACCTTAGCCCTTACCCTATACCCCTTAATAATAACATTATCCCCTGTGCTAAAATCTTAACCCCTTAACCCCCTACCCTAAGCACTAAAACCCCTAAAGTTATCCTCCTCCCCCAACGCTAAAATCCCTACCCTAAAACTTACCTTCTTGAAACGGCCGGCGGTGGAGTGGCTGCGGTGGGTCCCCCTGACGGCAAAAGGCCAGCGGGACATGGTCGCAGAAATCCAATTCCCGCCACAGAGGCATGCAATGTGATCCAGGACAGCATGGCAACAAAAACATCATCCTCCTTAAAGCTACAGCTTCCTGTGCATGTATATTTTCCCTCACAATACTGTACAATTCGATGTCTGTTTTCACCTAATTTTTCTTTTTCCTGCTTGCTGATTATTTTTTTAAATTGTATCTTATTCCTAAACATTACCCCCAAAATCCTAAATGAAATATGGCTGCTAAGCCCCTCTTACTGATGGATATTAGTAGCACGTATCTGACAAGACATTTTTTTTTTATTATGCCCCTTTGTCGTCTGCACGGAGAACCGCTCATTTTCCAAATAGGTCGTATTTGGGGGGGCTGACCCTTTAAGTAACACGGAGCATGATTTACACAAACGGGGGATTCATTCAACTAGGATAGTTCCGATCGGCATAGTCACAGTTAAATGGAGTAACATTTCCTATCTTGTGAATGAAGCTGCAACTAAATTATAAAGGTTTGCATCCCATTGTCGAACCCTCTTTGGTTTTCACCCGTCCCCTAGTCGTGGAATGCATATGAAGACCTGGAACCCCAGGCACAGCTGAGAAGGGGTTAAACAGAAAACATGTTTGGTGATGCAGCACATTTACAAACCAAGTACGATCCCCCCCGTGTTTACCATGTTGCACTCCAAAGATGTCTGTTTTTGCAAGTGTACGGGGATACGGCTAGCCGGCAATGAAATTCCTATTTCTAGCTGGGAACGGCTCAAGGATGTTAAATATTAAGGGGGACAGGGGAGTTAAAATAATAATTTGGAGAGTAGTTATGGAAGGGCAGGTGTGACCTGGCAAAGTATTATCATGCAACAATCAATGCTTACCCCTTTGATGGGCGCTCTGCAAAGGAGATCAGTAACAGAGATATACACATACACAGCACCGGATCCATTTGCAAATATTGTCAGGTTGACAAATAAATTATATTAAACACAACAGGGGACCCCCCGCAACAGCAAGTGTAATAATGTTATGCCGGTGCTCCCTGGGTAGGAATGAACCATGTACATGTAGGAGAAGTAACCCGGTTAGGGCACTCTGTCATAACCTGGATGTATGATGTATGAATTCAAATTATTAAACTTTATTGGTGTCCATTAAAATAAAGTGGGTTGAATTGGATTGGACTAAAATAAGAGAGTGTTCTGGACTCTTCAAATAGAGCCTTCCATACGGAACACAACTATTGTTTAATGCTCGTTTTAATCCACTTTATTTAATGGACACCAATAAAGTTTAATAATTTTAATTCATACATCAAGGTTATGACAGAGGTCCCTAACTGGGTTACTTCTGCTACGTGTACACAACTAAATTATAGAAAGAAACCATGAGCATTTTGAGCTCTTTACATACGTTCCCACAGAACACAAATGGGGACTGGTTTTTTTTTTTAGCAGAATGGTGAATATCTCGACATCAAAATAACAAACGTTTCAGAGACATCTACAAAACTTTATATAGGGTTTGAAAAATAATGAAAAGGTTTATGGAGAAAAATTATATATATTTTTTTAATCAGTGAGGTAGGTCAATGTCATTGTTTTATTTTGGTTCTCAGAGAGGTTACCTCTTCAAAAGTTCATAAAATCGCAATACACCTACACGGCTCCAGGGTCACTATGACTGTATAATACACGCACCCTACAGCTTGTGGTTCAGTAGTTTCCAGATAACGGACACTGTGAAACTCACTGAATTCCTCAATGTGAAAACAGTTCAATTTGGTCTTCGTACTACAGACTCCACCTTTAACGTCCAGTTTCGGAAGCCTCGGTCATGGCAGCTGGTGTCTCCTGATCTCCAGCAGGGGCTTTATCTGCCAGAGTTAAAGCTTCCAGCTCCTCCTCCTCTAAAGCTGGACAGACATCATGAGATGTGGACTCGTCCATCTCAGAGTCCTGCTTCTCCAGTTCAAAGCTTTGGTCCAAGTGTCCGGAGTCCTCAGCTGCTCCCTCCAACTCCTCCGCCTCGCTCGGAGATTCATCCTCAGGATCTTCCCCCTCGCGTGCGATGCTACAGATCATACTGGTCCAGTTAGCGACGCTGTCATCCTTGATCTGGAACCATTCTACTTTGCCACCTATACGAGGGACGTGGAATGAAAAAGCATTAACACCAGCACGGAATGAGTACAGGGCCCCCCTGGCCAGTGAAGGGGTTAAATGAGCAGTTTATAGGCGAGGAAGCTCTCCTTGAAAATAAATGACCTGCAATATCTAGGAATACCCTATAGGACCAATCATTTGTTTTATGTCACACTCATTTGGAATTACGTAGAGTTTACGAGAGCAGCAACCTGCACTGCTCCTTCTGCATGTATCATCCATACAGTATCTCAATGTTCCACGGATCAGGACACATATCCGTGTACAATCTCCTGAAGACCCCACCGACTTGCCTCTTGTGTGGTGCTGTGTTACGGAATAAGTTGGTACAATACAAATCATTGCTAAGAAACCTCACTGTCTCATCTGAACACTAACACGAGAACCGTTGAACAACTCCGGGGGCAGGAAAGTTAGATGACGACAGACTCATCGTGGGATTCATGTGCTGGTGCTGCTATATACATACATTAACGGAGGGAATTTCAGGGGCTGGATAGGGAAGTAGAAATATCTCCCAAAGTGGAAGTGCTTAAGCCCCTTGCCCAGACTGCCAGAATGGTGGCCTTTTAGTCACTCAGAAACAAGGAAATAACCAAGCTGGCACTCTACGCTAGCAAGATCAATGCTCAAACAGTGCCAAAGAAAAGTGAATAAAAATCAGATTAGGCGCTTAATAACGACCTAAACAGGTACAAATCCAGGTGTATACAATTAAGTGCGCAGTGTAAATAAGGTATACTCCTCCACTAACCATTGAACATAGAACATTTTTTTTTCCCATTATAAAACATATTTTATTATCAGTACTGTCTGCGCGGTGTGTGCGCTTTTCCTTCCCTGAGATTACTGGGACCACCACATGCCCCAGAACACACTGCCACAGATATGCGATTTCCTGTTTTCTTCGCTGCATTGCAAGTATAATAATTGGAGGGCAGTACACCACAAGCAACATGTCTAGCCTGTACAGGTGACCAAGTGCCATGGCCAGGGGGCGCAGCCTCCCTTTCACCCGATTGGTCGCTGAGGGGCCATAGGTGGGAAGGGGAGGGGCTTAGGGACTCAGGTCTGCAGCGAGTGCGTTCACTTGCTCCTGGCTGCAGCGGTTCCCCACCCATCCCACAATTTTAGAAGGTTAGCGCAAAACCAGGTTTGGGGGGCGTTGTTTTGCGAACAAGGTGAGAACTGGGGTGAGGGGACAAGATGTTTTGGGCAATATTGTTAACATTTCCTTCTTGTTTCAGGGGAACCCGAAAATACTTTTGCAAACAAGGACAGAAGTTCCTGAAGGAGGGGTCAGTTTGACCAAGTCACCTTTGTCACGGCGGCAGTTGGGCAGGTAAGTGCTTGTCCTTGCCAGGAGGGGCTCGGGGCTGATAAACCCGGGGGTAGAGGTGAGGGGGCGGATTCACGGGAAGTAACTTCCGGGAGGCCTCTCGCGACACCGGCCCAAGGGGGCGCGGCGGCGGTCGACGAGGGCAGGAGGGCAAGGCCCAGCTGACCCTTTACTTAACCTATTAACCGAGCATTCTGGCAGGGACCAGCAGTTACGCTATCTTTATATAAATAAACAAAGCCGCGCCCTTTTATACCTCCCGATTGTGCCTGTCGTTATTTGTATGTTTGTGTGGGTAATGATGGAAGGGGGGGGGGGGGGGATTCTCGCGCCTCCCTGGTCATGGATACCACATGTCTTTGCATCACTGCTCCATGTATCCTCTCCTTTCTTCCCTCTCCATGGTTACCATCCCCTGGTTTTTGGAGAAGGCCTTTTATCCACTGCCTGGTAGTAATCGGACCGAGGGAAGCGGAATATCTGAGCCCGTGCTTACCTCGCGCTATTAAACCGGTCATTTAACAGAAAGTTGGTGGCATCGCAGTAACGGACAAACGCTGCCACATCACTCGGACGCAGGGCC
This sequence comes from Ascaphus truei, assembly GCA_036426205.1. Taxonomy (NCBI): domain Eukaryota; kingdom Metazoa; phylum Chordata; class Amphibia; order Anura; family Ascaphidae; genus Ascaphus; species Ascaphus truei. Next base: position 124,497 of record WSYH01001126.1, read on the forward strand.
CTTGTGTGTCAGGAACTTTTTATTTTTACTGCCACTCAGTGTCCATTTTTATGGGGTTATTTTTTTGTATTTTCCCTGCATTTTGCATGTTGACATTCTGTAATACAAATCTGCCTCATGCTAATTCCTCTTCCCCCCCCCCCCCAAAGATAAATCTACAGTTAAAGAGGTCAAACACACTGAAGACGGACGTATGGAAACGATTTCTGCACAATATAGTAAGGACACAAGCAAACATTATTTATTTATTTTCGAAACAGTCTGTCTGTGGGTGGGTTTACTGGCTATGCATCTTAACCCAGACTGTGCTCAAAGCTGTGACCATACAGCAAGCTTAAGCCTATAGGGAACCATGTTTATGGTTTTGAAGCAAAAGGTGGCACTGTGTGCTCATTTGCATGTCATTTCCCAGAATCCCTTGCTGCAGTGGAAGTGCTGTGTGATAATGGTGAAAGGCGGGGTTGCAGACCTGTCTAAGACATGCAAATGAGCATACAGTAATATTTCCATTTGCTATTTATTTAAACCAGTAGACATCGTACGGTTTATGTAATGGCTTCTTTCTGAACGTATACGTTTATTGGAATTATACAGATACTGACCTCCCTCATCCCCTTCTTTCTTCTCCGTCAAAAACGTCCTCATCATATTTAGTTTCTTCACTGTATGGCACTTGTACTTTAACTGTGGCTTTGTGTTATCCCCATCCACTGTAAAAGGACAAAAACGTTAGACATATACCTTACAGACGCATGACACGTATATGATATATACTGACAAGAGAGGCACATTTTGGATGGATATAATAAGCACTGCATCCAAAGCATTCCCAGTGACACAAAAACGGAGCATACTCCACGTCTACCCATCTACCTCCAGCAAACAAGCCATCATAGAATATTACAGGAAAGACTACAGGGTTCCATCACTGCGAGGGTGCGCATGCGCAGAGTTGAGTGGAATGGCCACTTTGTAGCTCAGCTCAGCAGGTAGCAGGCACCGATTAGCTACATAAGCTGTGCAAGTACCTCCAAATCCGTTGGAAAGTGGCTGGCAAGTGACGCGACCACCCCGGGAGCTGACATAAATGCCACCTAAGCAGCGCCAGGCATTGGAAAACATCTTTAAAGCAGAGGGAGAGTGGCGGTCGTAGACCAGAAAATGGCAGCTCTCCGCGCGTCGCTTCAAACTGACTCTGAGTCGGAACATGCGAGTCAACCGTCGACAAAAACAAAAAACAAAAAGGAAGAGGACATGGTGGTTCTATATGAGAACATGAAGGTAATTGGAGATCCAAAAAGCCGAGAGAGGACAACCAAGAGATCTCCTCACTAGGAGAAGGACCGCCGGTGCTGGAGAAGCTAGACAGGGCGATTACATCCCACAGAACTATGGATAACGAGATTCTGCCAAAGGGAAAGCAAATAGCTGATCTCACGGACAAAAACATTACGGTGATCCTATTTCTATTCTCTCCCTTAAGGCTCTTCACAGCAGTGTCTGGAAACCGTTCAAGGACTGCAGAACCACTCAAACGTGCATTGTGACTCAGTGAAACCCCAGCCTAAAAATACGCTCTGCGGTACAATATATAGAATTAACTTGTTTATTAATAAGCCAACATCTTTCTAGATCATAATGTCCAACATCGCAAGAGACAAAAATCGGATAAACTTTTTCAATAGACATCTAGAAAATAGACCAAAAAAAATATTATGGTGCCTTAAAAAAAAAAAAGAGAAATAGAAAGAAATATCCACCAAGAACAATACTTTTCTGTGAAAAACAACGGTATTGAACCATAGGAAGTCTGGCTTCTATTCCCTTATGTTATTATGCTGTGCAATGCGGTCCAGACCCCTAGCACCACTGGGGCTACAATAGTCCTCACCCTTTTGGGGTAACAGCTGCAGAGTATTATTATTATTGTCTATTTGTAAAGTGCCAACATATACCGCAGCGCTGTACTGAGGGGGGTGGTGGGGTACAGAGATCTGATCATTACATAAACTGTTACATACAAATAAAGACAAACGTGCAGAGATACAGAGAGGTAATGAGGGTCCTGACCCTGAGAGCTTACACTCTAAAGGGAATGAGGGACTATGTTGAAACAAAAAGGTAAAGTGGCAGCTCATTGTGGGATGGAGTATACATCAGTGTGGAGTATGGTCCAGCCAGACAGCTGATCCATTAAGGTTAAGGGGTGTGGATGTTAGGGGGGTGTTACATAGCGTGGTGTGTACAAACCTTACCCTGGTCAGAGGTTTCTTCAAAAATGACACAAGTACCGAGTGCATCTGAAAGGACAGCAGAGAGCAGGAGTATAACCTGTGTAAGCGACGATTTAATCACAAAGAGAAACAAAGGCTGCACTCTAATTCCTATTAATGATGCAACTAAAATCACAGTTCCTTTTATTTGTCTCCACTGTTCCCATTTTTACAGCTTACTACCCCCCCTCTGATAGATGAAGTAACCCTGGGGTGACCCCTAGTACCCGGTCAGATGGTCCTACCTTCGTACTCCCCGGCAAATACATAGTTATCCACTTGCAGAAAGGGCTTTTCTGTATTTATTCCCTGGATGGAAATAAGCACAAACACCACACATTAATCGCAGAACGTCAGATACCAAATGGGAAGCCCCCAGAGAAGATGGAATCCAGCAGGAGCGGCCAACTCCAGTCCTCAAGGGGCACCACCAGCCAGGTGTTCAGGATATCCCTGCTTCAGCACAGGTGGCTCAGTCACGGATTGAGCCATCTGTGCTGAAGCAGGGATATCCTAGAAACCTGACCTGTTGGTGGCCCGTGAGGACTAGAGTTGGCCGCCCCTGGAAAAGAGTCTTAATTAAAGAAGGTAAAATCGATGTATTAACACTTCCTTTTCTGGATGGGAACTAGGGAGTCTTGTGCTAAATGAAGCTATTCTTAGCTCTGGGTACCAACCCGGTTTCCAAGATACTTACAGGTAAAGATACCAGCATGTAGTCCCCTCCAAGGGATACAAAATGGCGGAATAATTTTGCTGCATCACACGGACCAATAGGAAGCTCCAAAGACATCCGTTGCAGCCTCCATTTGGCGTGGTGGATAAATACCAGGAATTAACGCCAAGACCTGTTTTGGTAAATATCTCTGGTACCGGGACCCCAGAACTGAAAATAGTGCAGTACAGATCCAAGGAACCTCTGGAAGAAGCAGGTCTCATCTTAACATGTCACAAAAAGGGTCATCACCCAAATGTAGCCCCTGAGACATGTCACTGCTCCTATAACCTAGGACAAAAGGCACTCTAGTTACAGCCCCGTCTGCAGAGAAATGAGCGGACGAATCGGTGATTGCTGTACATGAATACACAAGCTTGTCAAGTGTGTCATAGTATGCTTCACGCAGACCGAAATGTATGTATGTCTTTATTTATTTATTTATATTTATATTTATTTTATATATATTTATATATATATATATTATATTATATATATAATATATATTATAATTATATATATATATATATACATCCACACCGTCCATAACACAGCACGTCACAGCATGTATCACATGCCACAATAATAACACATAATGGGAATAAGCGCATCAGACATAAAAAGTAACATTAGAAAAAGGAGTCCCTGTCCCGAAGAGCTTACAATCTAAGTGGTAAGAAGGGAGAACTTACAGCGACAGGAGGGTGTTCTGGTAAGGGCATCTGCAGAGGGTCAAAGTAAATGCATGAGATGTATAGTATCAGCCATAGAACTACCCACATCGTATGGAGAAGAAGACACAGCCCATTATGGTAAGTGATCAAAATAACATATTGTACAAAACAAAAATCCAACGTTTCAGAGCCACCTCCCTGGATTTATGGTTTTGTACAATATATTATTTTGATTACTTATCGTGATGTGCCTTCTTCATACAATGGGTCGGGTTGAAGTGTGTATGTGTATATTTTTTTTATTTTCACACACACACACACTTTCAAAGTTGATGAATTTCATTAAATGAAAAAAAAAAAAAAAAAACACAAGCATTTGGATTTGTTTTATATCATAACTTCACATCTGAAATCCCTTTCCTACATTTAAACCACTGTATATTAATAAATAAATTCCAACCGCACCAAGCATATTCCAGCTGCCTAAATCATGATGACAAGACGGAACAAAATGAACTGAAACAAACCACTGTACGACCATAAAGAAGCATATGAATAGCACTGTGGATATTCTGAACACATGATACATAAAGCTTGGCCCCCTGCAGACACACTTACCAGAACTCCCTCCTACTGTCTCTGTATGTTCTCCCTACCTACCAATTAGACTGTAAGCTCCTCGGGGCAGGGACTCCTCTTCCTTAATGTTACTTTTATGTCTAAAGCACTTATTCCCATGATCTGTTATTTATATTATCTGTTATTTATTTGATTACCACGTGTATTACTGCTGTGAAACGCTATGTACATTAATGGCGCTTTATAAATAAAGACATACAATACAATACAATACATAACATGAACATGTAAACGTATGTAATTACATAGTATTACTGCAGAGCAATGTGTTGCGGGCCCCTCTGGCAGTGACAGGGTTAACCATCATCAGGACACATTAACTCACCACAATCTTGCATTTGTTTTCACATTTTTCCAACATGTCAGAGTCGATGACCCCTGCTAACTCCACCATCACCAGCTGCTCCTGGAAACACAAGGGGAGATGACATTTAGCATATAAAAAGGTATGACGGTCACATTTCCTCGCAGAGCATATTAAAGCACATACAGGTACAGAGGATATTGCACTGCTGCAGAACACAACAGCTGGGGGGGCGCAGAATGCAAACAATAGTAAGAGATTATAAACCACTGCTGCAGGCAAGGTCTGCACTGCTTTTCTGCGTATTAACCCCGACAATGCCGGATGGGCCTGCATAGCTGTCTCCACTGGCAGTGAAGGGGTTAAACACAGACAGTTTTGCCGTGTGTTACCTGCACCTCTGCGTGCGCGAGGACAGAGTGTAAATCTTTCCATGTTGGCACTTATCTGTGTCACATCTGTGACGGAGCACACGCGCGGCCCTCATTACATTTTGTTTATACATTTGAAAGAGTTACATCACAAGCTGAGCAAGTTAATTGATTCCCGGTAAGTAATTCATGGTTTTCCTGCGAGAATTAACGTGATCACCGCATCCTATTTAAAACAAGCTCAGGCAATCCCAGGTTTTTCAGCACTCGCAGAAGCATTTAGTGCAATCTCTGCAGAGGGAAATCTCCAGGGATGTAATCAGGGTGATGTTCTCAGTGTAACAGCCACAAAGGCGTTTAAAATCAGTGTTTCCCAACCTGGGGAGCCCAGGACACTTAAAAAGGGGAGCTCAGAGTGACAAGAGGAACATAGACAGTGGGAGAAAGAGAGTGTAGCAAAGAGCGATAAGAGAGTGACAAATGAATATATTCGACCAAGTGAAATTCTTATTGTTTCCATAAGGCTTTAGTGGCCCAATAACCAAATATTTGTTATCTTGCTTTGCGCACCAAATAGAGAAGGGACGTCCCAAAGATTGGAGGGCGGGGGATGGGGGGTATATATGCATATTATTGGATTTAATATTAAGTGTTTAATATGCATATATACCCAAATTTCCACTATGTTAATTGTAATTGTATTTATAATGGAGAGATAATGGGGTTTTACACTCTTTACATTTATCTTCCATTGAGATTCTAGCGCCATCTACTGGTTATTTAGATCCAGTACATCCTAGTTGTATGCAACAGCTATTGAGAGACTAAGGGAAATTGTACCCAGTGGTTGACAGGTGTTGAAATTATCTATAAATAGTTAGAACAGCAGCCTTGTGGATACAGAGCCCCTGACAAAGAGAAAGATTCTCGAAACGCGCAGGGCTGTATCCATTAAGGCTGCTGAATTGCAAAGCAGAGCAGAAGATCCTGAGTCTGATTTGTCAGACTGCTGGAGACAGCGCATCGGCCCTAAGCCCAGCCCCCTGGAGTAACGACGCGAGAACGCGACTGCGGTGACGTCACCAGCGCAAGTGAAGCGGAAGCAGGAGTGGAGCAACGCCGAACCTGGGAGGAGGGTGTCTGGAACTGAGGCTCTCTCCACACGAGAAGACGGACACTGAGGCTCTCTCAGCTTGCTGAAACTTCGGAGTTACCTTCCTAGATTTGCCTTTTACCAACTTACGTCTTGTAAGTGTTTTTAACTGTGTTCTTTTAGCATTAAAATTTTACATTTTGCACTATGGGTCTTGCGCCCTTTTTTCCTTTTTTATCTTTGTAGTTGTCTTGGACCCAAGGGTTGGATCCATCCTGAAGGAGCTGCATTTCCCACATGTGAATGGACTGGACTATTAACCATTTTGTATGGTATATTTATTATTTTTCTATATGTGTATTTTTGGAGACAGTATTACCGTAACTAAGGGCATGAGCGCTAGCTGATTCTATGAATTGTAAGTGATCAAGTTGAGCACAACTTAATAGATTTTTGGGACTACAGTACATTTGATCAGCCATTGTAGTGTTTTATTCTATTTGTAAAGAGAACTGCCTCCAGTGAGACACCGCTGCAGCCTGCGAGATGCTGTGGCTGCAAATAATAATCATTGGGTCTCCTTTGACTGAAAAAAGCACGTACTCATTAACCCTTTCACTGACTGAGGGGACAGCAACCCTCTGCTGAGTGACAACACGCCGAAGCAACCCAACCCAACCAGGGCAACTCTACACAGAATGGGGCAAGCCCACCCAGAACACGTCAAGGCAACCCAGTCCAACGCGGGGAAACCTAGCCCAGCACAACCCAACCCAGTGTGTGGAAACCCAACCCAGCACGCAGCAAGGGTAACCCAACGCGCGGCCTGGGAAACCCAACTCAGCACGCAGCCAGGGAAACCAAACCCAGAACGGGCAATATGATGATACCATGTAGGGCAATGCATCGCAGACCCCTCTGGCAGTAAAAAGGGGTCACAATGCCAGTCTCCCTGCAGAACTCTCCCAACCAACAGGCACTGACAGCTCGTCACCTGCTCCTATATCATAACACAGAGCATTTATACCGCATGCCCAGTCACTCTCGGCTTCCTGTGCTCGTTAGCAGCCCCTACTACTTCCTCCCACCTCCTCCTCTCCATCACTCCCGTCACCAGGGAGACGCTCCGATGGAGCGCTGGACGCCGCCATCTTTGCAGGTACCACGCTTCGCCGTTCACGTCACTTCCGGGTCAATCGTTGTTGGATTTGAAGCCTGCCGCAGCCATATTGGTTACGAAGAGGACAGAGTAGAAACGAGACCCGCCCCTCTACGTCACACGTTGGCACCTCGTGGCGGCCATCTTGGTTGTGGAATCTCCTAGGCGTCCAACTGTCTCCATGGTAACCAATGTGAATCAACTTGCTGCCATGTTAGATCTCAGTGAAGAGTTTAAACTTGTTTGATGTTAATATATCCTCCCCCTGAATGCCCTGGTTCCTGTGGTATTCATGGCAGTAACCAATGCCCCCAGACACAATCACACTGGTCAACCTGTAAAAAATATATTTATATAAAATATAAAATAATGCAGGAGATTTCTCCATATTCCATTGGCTTCCATTGGTTGGAGGGGATGTTTCTCAGGGAGAAATTGAAATAAAAAGCTGGTTATGATGTGGTGGCTTCGTGTTGGGAGATTTCTCCCCCCCCCTCAAACCCACTCTCATATAGGGTCTGTTGTGGGGAAAGCTAGTTATCTGGAGTAGTGTGGTTAGGGTGACCATTTGTCCCGGTTTTGCCAGTCAGTCATGGTTTTTCTGTCCTGTCCCGGTTTCAGGTCCGTCCCGGTTTTGTCCCGGTTTTTGTCACTGGTCCCGGTATTGCGGGGCAGCGGTGGTGAGGAGAATGCGCCGGCCGGTAAGTATTTTCTATGTGTGTGTGAATGAATGAATGCTGCCGGGGGGATTGAATGAAGGAGAGGGCGGGACTTAGAATGCCGGCCGGCCGGCACGCAGGAGATTGGTCGCAGGCATGTTAGAGGAAGCCGGGAGCGGGGCTACCGCTTTGTGCAGAGCACACGTGAGTGTGTCTGTCTTCCCGCTCCTGGCTCCTCTGTCGGCTGCGCGGTGAGTGTGCTCAGTAGAAAATTCACTTATAGGCACACCACTTACATATAAAATATAACCTTTATTGACATGACATAAAACATATATTACCGATAATGTAGGTGTAACCAAACTTTTTAAAATAAGTTTGACAAACTGCCTATCACCTTATCTAAATAGTTAAACACTAAATAGCACGTTTAACTGATGATATGGGATACAGAGGGCAGGTACAGCAGTGGTATTTGTTAACCATCTAGGACCAGATCTAAATTGCACCAGAAAATGCCATATGGTAATAATATCTGGTTGGGTGCATAGAGTTACTACCATGCGTTTAATATAACCTCAAACTCAATCTGATAGAGGTATATATTGTAGCCAGGTCTCCCCAGCGCTACCGCACCCCCCTCACCTGACTGCCGATAGCGGGGGCCGCCGCGTCCAATGGCGGCTCCGTTCGGCAGTGTCAGGGGAGAGGGCAGTCAGGTCCCGGCTCGGGGGTTGCCGGGGACGCGTGCGGCCGGTTGCCAAGGCCGCACGCGCATCTCAGGGCTCCCGGCGCTCCCGGATAGGGCGCCGCCATTACGGAGAGACTCGCGCATGCGCAGTGATCGCGCGAGGGCAGGAGAGGTCCAGTTAGCTCGCGCATGCGCAGGGAGAACCCTAGCGCCAGGGAGCAGTTGCGTGAGGGCAGGGAAGGCGCAGGAGAGTCGTGCGAGAGTAGGGGAAGTTAGTGAGAGGTTGCGGCGGCCATTACAGGTTTGTGTAGGCAGAGGGAAGGCACGCACACGGCCTCAATGTTATTGTAGGGGCCTCGGGACTACAATTCCCATGAGGCATAGCGAGGCAGGCACCAGGTGCTTGATAGGAGCCAATAGGGCTGCAGGACTGCCCTGGAGGAAAGAGATACATTTCCCGGGCTTTTGCATGAGTCATGTCAGTTGGAGCAGAGGAGCTGAAGGGGAAGGAAGGATGCGGGGAGTGAGTGCAGCTCCTGCATCCTGATAGGTACCCTCACCCTCCAGGTAGGCCCCAACTCCCCACCAGGTTAGTGGGTAACTGATAAGGGACGGCCCTAGATAGGGAGGTCGCCCTTAGTGTGTGTAAGGTGCAGGTTTGGCAGTGCCACAGCGGAGAGGGCTGTGGGCACTGGCAAATAGGCACAGTGTGCTAGTAGTGGATTGCTACGGGATCCAGGTGGCTGTGTGTGATTGCAGCTGTCTGTGTGTGTGTCGCTGCATGTGCTGGGCGCAGTGCGTGCAGTGTGTGTGATGTGTGTGTTATATCACCAGTGCCAGTTGCACGTGGTGAGCTGCCAGAGTCTGGGATCAGACAGAAGTTACAGAGAGAGTTCTTCTGCGTGCAGGGACTAGGGTAGAGGTACACCCCAGGGCCCAGTTCGTCCCCTATGACACCCGAGGAAGCTGTATGGTATAGGGTTGGCCTTAGGACAGGGAATCCTTCACCATAGTTAGAGCTGCAAGAGGGTTGCTGTCTGACAGCGTGTTCAGAGACTGTGTTAAAGAAGCACTCCGGCTGGAGATTCCTTTCCTGTGGATGCAGAGTGTACACCCACTCCTGCAGAGAGCAGTGCAGCACGCCGTGGGATCACTGTGCGGTGTTACAGAGCTCCAAGGATTTTCCTGACCAGGACTGGTCAGGGAGGTAGTATATATTAAGTGCACCACCGGGCCCCAACACAGGGAAGCGCTATCCCTCACACTCACACTGGTCTTTATTGCTGTGGACACTCCAGAGACTGAGGGGAATGTGATGATGGACATGTGGGTGGGGGGATGGTACGCAGTTGTATTGATGCACTGTTATTGATATAGTGTTTTGAAGTAAGGTGTTGTCATTGTTCATTCAGTAAACCTGTTATCCATAATACTGTGTATGCGGTTTCTGAGTGGGTTCCTATGTAGGGTCATTCTACATTTCCATAGAATCCTACATAGGTGGAGGCGCTGCAAACGAAGATCCGTTCCAGAGGAGTCACCCCAGGCTCTCATTAGCGGAGGCTCAGACCTCCTGTGAGCCTGCAGGTATACGCACCACACCGGTAACACTACATGTTCTACTCACCCACACTATATATGAGATTGGGTGGGGTGGAATACCCGTTACATTTGGAGGCGCTGCTGAGATAGACCTGGGGTGCCCTGTTTTCATTTTTCTAAATTGTGCTATTTTTGTTCGCCATGAAGAAGTCACGTGCTGATTTCCCGCCCGCGCGGGAAAATGTTGCAAACTGTCCGAGCTTGGCGGGAAATCCTAAGCCCCGCCCCCGCCAACTGAATAACTCTGTGCTGAGACAGAGTCACTTAATGAAAGAGTGTGCTGCCCCTCCTTCAGATTCCACCACTAAATAGCACGTTTAACTGATGATATGGGATACAGAGGGCAGGTACAGCAGTGGTATTTGTTAACCATCTAGGACCAGATCTAAATTGCACCAGAAAATGCCATATGGTAATAATATCTGGTTGGGTGCATAGAGTTACTACCATGCGTTTAATATAACCTCAAACTCAATCTGATAGAGGTATATATCAAGGACAGGGAACTCCCTTGTTGGTCTGAGTGAAGTGTAATGGTGATAAATCCTCACACTACAAGTTACCACAGCACCTATACAGCATAGATACAGGTGCAAGTGTAATCAAACTCAGACAAACACTCATATATGGACTGGCACAGCAAGAGTGGAACCAGTCACCAGTCCCTTGCACTAATAAGTAGTGCCAGTGTCTAAGTCCCAAGATATAAATCTACTTGTGGTAATGTAACTGCTGGTCAGCTGTAATATCGTCAGACTAAAGTAAAAAGACTTCCAAGTAGGAGTCTTCCAACATCACTACGTGCCCAACGCACGTTTCCTTCCAGCTGCTGTATGGAGCTTCCTCAGGGACATTTTTGCAGGTGGACAAAGGCGAAGCTATTTATAGGGGAAAATCGCCATGGCAACATAATCGGAGCGTTGCGCATGCGTAGGCTGATAGCTAAAAATATATGTAAAACCTTGCTCAGCGCATGCGTACATTATCACTATTCTAAAGATGATAATATCTTAGATATTAATTAATTGCCTCAAAGTGTGTCCCCCAAGCATTATCATCCGTTAATAAAGACAAGACTAACCCCAAGGAGCCATACAATGGAGGCAGACTCACCTCCTCCGCAGTGCAGACATTTTTTAAAGACCTCTCTGGCAGCTAATGCGCATGCGTCGCTACATAGTTGCTCCAACAATATATTAGTCGCAGTGCGCATTCGTGGCCAGACATAGCTGTCAGAGAATGCCGAATGACTGTGTGAAGCTAATAGTATTGAGTAAGGCTACAGTACTCACAGAGCACATTATGCTCGTCCATACTTATGCAGTTATGCCCACAACACAGCCAAATTTACAGTACACAATAAAATAATTCTCAATATGTATACACTTAGGGGTTAAGATGAAGATGAGTTAATGCTTTGCTTGCTCTTTCATAATGTTAACAAAAACGTAATGATGTCAGTACAAAGTCAATGTATAACTATAAATAAATGCATATATGGAAATAATTGGTATGAGGTCCATACAAAAATTGTTACATTAACAGAATATGCATCATACAGTTACACTGGACAGAATCTCAATATAGTCCTTACCTAATGGCAATATAGTCACTGATATTGGTTTATTGATTAAATATTGATATATATCATTAGAACATTAATACCAAGAGCGGGGAATAAATCCATTATAATGAGAACAGACACTCAAACATGGGAATAAAGTCGACACTTAAATACTTAGTCAACAAATTGCAGGGAACAGAGGTTGAACAGGTCAAGTAATATCACAATCATAAGTTTACAATTCAAATAAAAGGAGTAGAGGTGAAGCCTTCATTTAGCCCATTCAGGCTACGTGTTTTCAGTTTATAAATCCATTCTGCCTCTATGCGTAACAACATCTGATCAATATTGCCACCTCGAGAAGGGCATTTGAGGTGGTATATGCCCATAAACGTTAGGCATTTCACGTCGCCATTATGGAATTATGTAACGTGCCTAGCAACTGGAGTGTCATTTGCATGTTTGATGGAGTTGACGTGTTCTAGTATTCGTCCACGCAGTTGCCTAGTGGTCTTACCCACATATCTCGTCCCACAAATGCAGGTGATGAGATAGATTACATCTGTGGTTCTACAATTAATAAAAGAATCCACTTTGAAATTCTTTGTGTTATCATGATTGGCAAACGTTTTTGCAATAATAACATGTTTACATGCTTTGCAACCCTGGCAACGGTTCAGGCCTTTCATAGGGCTCAGCAAATTCTCTGCCCTCAGTCGTTTGTGGTGGCTATGGACAAGGATATCGCGTAGATTTTTTGAACGTCTACTTGTAATTGTAGGTCTTGGGCCCAAGACTTTTGCCAAAACCACGTCACACAGAAGGAGATGCCAGTGACGGGTAAATATCCGGTTTATTGCCCACCATCTCTTATTATAGGTACCGATGCACCGTATGGTAGAGTCCTGTGTTTTAGTTGGATTAGAGGTGACATTTACATAGGGGTAAAAAAAAAACTATTTGTTATAAATTACTTTTGCTTTCCTGATCAGACACTGCAATTTGAAAGTTTGGAAAAATTTCATTTGAAAAAAACATTTTTGAGAGTCCTTTTAAAGCTGCAGTTCAGTCATTTTTTTAAAATTATTTTTATTTTTTATTTTTTACTTCAATAGTTTCATGTGGGCAATGTCTAATTACCTAAAGAACTGTATAGCTGCAGGTCAATTCGTTCTCCATGTATTGATCGGTGACATTTGGTGACATAATTAGTGAAGGGATCTGTTTATATTCTGCTTCAGTCCGTCAGTGGAAGCTCATGAATATTCATGAGCACTCCTGCACTGACATGTGCAAGAGGGAGGGCAGGGCAGACAAAGGGGTGTGCCAGGGCTTGTGACAGGACATGAAGGGGCAGTGCCTTAGCAAATGGCTGTAAAAATAGAATACAAGAAAATTGGTCTTTCAAATTTGTTTTTTTTAAAACAGAAAATGCTAAAAGTATTTTTTCTTACTACAGAACTGATTTATTAAAAAAAACCACACATGCAGGATATTGCCTGAACTGCAGCTTTAAACGCTCCCACCATTGGGATTTTTGGAAAAATAATAACACCGGTAAAACTCAGAGAGGTTGGCAGTTTTACTTCAGTTATCCCACTTATATGAGATTTAGCTAAACACCCTCAACTACAAAAAAAGCATGAAAAAAAGAAACTGCTATTCAAATATGCTGATTTTCACTGTAACATACCTAGAAAAGCAGAGGCTTGCAGAGCGAAAACAGCTTCTGGCCCTTACTAAGAGACCCCTCTCTTTGCAAAAAACTGAAATTGTGCCACACTTCCTATAGCAGGGGTGGCCAACTCGAGTCTTCAAGGGGTACCAACAGGTCAGGTTTTCAGGATATCACTGCTTCAGCACAGGTGGTGCAGTCTTCAACTTATCCACTGATTGAGCCACCGGTGCTGAAACAAGGATATCCTACTGTACAAACCTGACCTGTTGGTGGCCCTTGAGGACTGGGGTTGGCCGCCCCTGTCCTATAGCATACGATTTTGCACAGTTGGGGTTGTGTGTCCTGCATGCTGGCGCTCCTGTATACAAAATATTCCTTATCAGCCCTCTGAAGAGTTATCCATTTCATTGGCACTCAAGGGGATACGTATTAAACTGCCATGAACGTTTAACAAGCCTGTGACTGAAGTATTGAATTATATCTCACATCCTCCAAATAATACTTGTCACGTGGAAAAACTGAAAACTATAGACATGCAGAATACGAGAGGTAACTCTCAATGTATTGCTTCCTGGTAAAACATTATATAAATAAAAATAAATAAATAAAATTCCAAATAATAACTGCAGCCCCTGTCATCTTTACATGGTCCTCAATCCTCTTTGCATCAGCTATATCCACAAAAAAAGAAAGGTAAGACCTCCCAAAACGGGCACTCTAGTTCACTTAGAATAAATCAAACTTTTACAGTTATTTAAAATAAATAAAATATGACGGCCATGTAGTGCTGTAAAATATTGTAAGTAAACACGCACAGTTGCACAAGACCAGGTGGGGGTCGCTAGGAAAATAGAATAAGCATCCGGAGTAATACAGTAGATAATTGTTTAACTCATGGATGTCCCTGCGTTGACTATCTTGCAGACCTATTTAGATGGCCCTGCTGTCATGATGTCACCGGGGTGATGTCACAAAGGCTTGGAGTGTAATCAGGGCTTCCAGTCTGGGTGTCCCTAAGTAGAAGATTCACCGTCGAGATTAGATGGGGTTCACGGTTGTTCTGGTGGTTTCCAGGTGGTGGTTTATTGAGAGAGTCACCTTATGGTTCTTGAGGGTGACCGTGTGTAGGCATTGAACATAACCATCTACAGTGCGTGCCAACCTGAGAGGGAAGTTGGGCTACAGGTGCGCCATCCTAAGGCAGAAGAAGGAATCCCCCAGCTAACGAGAGGCCAACTGGAGAGCCCATGAAAGTCGGCCTTGTTAACCGGGCGGGGAATTACCTCACAGCCCAATGCTACAGGAGCAATGTCAACACTTTAGGGATTGAACTGAGGAGAAAACAGGTAACTTCATATATTTCCAAAATATGTTACCAGGAAGCGCACAATGAGATGTACAGATGTAACAGGCTTCACTGTTGTCTCTGGCGCACTATGGTGGGATACTGTATGTGGTGACATTCTGCACAATGCCATTGAATCCTATGGAAACTGTGTAATAGTCTGTGTTATGACAGTCTACGTTGTGTCATCTGGGTGAACAGCGATACCTGCTACATCTGTACGTAATGGCTTTCAAGTATGTGCTGGGTTACAAATGAGACAATCGTTATGTTGAGAAGAATCAACCTTTACCGACATGTTCAATGTGTAACAGTGATGCGAATGATGATAAAAATGATGGCGACCTTCAGGGTAAGTGCAGGATTAGCTTCCATCGCCCGTTAGGCCTCGGCCAGGCTCCCTGCTTGCTCGCTGAGGCGCGCTGAGGCTCAGGGAAAGCGGGTGCTTTCCCTGGCCTTGCGGTTGCTTACCGCACGCGCTGTCAGGGGGC
>WSYH01011062.1:0-21732 GCA_036426205.1 Ascaphus truei
TTGCGTCACTATTGGCAACCCCATGTAGTGGAGAGATTTCCCCTCCATTCGGATAGAATCAAAAAGGCTGCAGTCTGTCAAAAAAGTTGTGTTCTCCAACATGGAAAGTAAATTGATGTACTCATATATAATCATATTTGAAATATTTTAGGAGTAGTGAGTGGGGTCAGCACTGTATTCATAGGGTGTGACTGTTGTATTTAGGTTAGTTAACTCAGTGGTGCAACAACTCCAGTCCTCAATACCCACCAACGGTTCAGGTTTTCAGGAGTCTCTGCTTCAGCACAGGTGCTCAATCAGTGGCTCAAGCTCGAAGACTATACAATGCTAGGTAAGTCTTGTTTGACAGTGCTTTGTTGTAGGCATTATTTGCATTGTTGTAGTTCATGGTATCACAATCTAGCACAGAAACAGTACATCAGGGGGGCTCAGCTCCGTCCTCGACCCCCCCTCCCCACCCCCTACAGGTAGGTTACAGGATATCACTGCTTCAGCACAGGTGACTCTGAGGCTCAGTCAAGAAGACTGAGCCACTGATTGAGCACTGCTGCTGAAGCAGGGATATCTGAAAACCTGACCAGTTGGGTGTTCTTGAGGACTGAGTTGAGAACCACTGAGTTAACTTACTGTTAAGATAGCAGTTAACAGTTCTGTTTGAAAGCATGTAAAGGGCTGGTCATGGTATCACGTGTACACCCCTTTTCAATGCCAATTACATCTGTATGATCAAAATTAAGTCAAAGCAGAACATCTCAATAACAGTGGAATAAACCTTTCATTTTCAAATCAACACATAATTATGTAGCTCATTGTTCAATTAATTAAACCAGGTTGATAAAGTAGCCTTTTATAGGATTATAACATTATACTTTCTCCCTCTATTTCTAGATATTCCCTGATGAAGAGAGAAAGCCATTGGGCTGGCTCTAACCTAAGGCTGTGTTATAGTGCCGCGACGCGGAATTCGCCCCAAAAACAAAAGCATTGCCGCCGCCGACGCGTGCACTATAGGCGACAAGCGACGGAGAGAAGTTTGCCGTCGCCCAAAAACCCGCGCCGGCAAAATTTGATTTTCAAGGGCCGTCCGTCACGTGACAGCCCTTGAACAAATCAAATTGCGGAAATCTTGCGCTGCGGCCGGGCTGGCGAACATAACTTTCGCCGGTGGGACGGCGACGGGTGACGTCACCCATTCTTTCGCAGTTGGTCGGCAATAAAGGCAAGCTAGGCTGTGCATGACCAGAGCCGCCACAATCCAGGATTCCGTTTTACTTTGTTCAATTTTGATACAATGTCGCAATTGGCACAAGACAAATGGAAACAAGGAAAGGATTGTATTAGAAAAGTTGATGACCTTTACTAAAAGTAAATGGAAACTTAAACCCTTTCTACTTAACAAGATTTTACTGTTCCAGTGTGTCCACTAAGCTGAGTCAAAAGGACAAAAATAGGTCAGGCCACAAAATAGGATTTTTAAACAGTTGTTTTTGGTTCATTCTCCGCCCACAGGCTTCTTGGTGCATGGATGAGTTGTGTTCATCGCCTTTCTTATTTAGCATTCACCACATTTTTTGTAAATTAGATGTTAATGTCAAACTTGGTGAAATAATGTAATCTGTTGCAGTGCTGATTTTGGTTTTTCTTCTATGTACTATTGTTATGCTGCACCATTGTTGCTTCTGACAGCTCATTAAACACAACCGAATCTATTAACTGAAACTCCCCCGTACAGGTAAAAATGCAAATTTAAAAAGAGTACTTGTGTCAGCAGAATGAATGCAGTGAGGCTTTTTCATACAAAGAACTCATTCTTGACAAAACTTAAATGTTCTGTCAGATCCCCCCCCCCCCCTTTTTTTTTTTTTTAATCGTTTCTTTTTTCACAAGGCAAGCTATATAAATAAACACTGCCAAATTTAGCTTTCTAAAGATCCGCGCAAGAAGCAAGAGAAGGGTCACGGAGACAGAAGAAGCCGGGGCCAGTGCGGCGCACAGAATGGAACTCTTTCAGCACTTCCACCCATTCTTGGAGTTCATGGCTTAGTCAGATACCAATAAGGAAACAATACTGCTTGAACTAGAAAGCGGGTAGTGTGAAAAAAGACTATTCCTACCCAGCCTAATTAGTCTGGCGATTTACTGCAAACTGTTATTGTGCTTTTCTGTGGAGAGGAATTGCTATTTTCTTACAACAAAAAGCAATCTGTTTTACTATGAACAAGTTGTTTTTCATAAATAACTGACGTTGGCCCATGTTTACTAAGTGGCTGTTACCAAATGACAGACGCTTGTGTGAGCGGGAAGGAGTCTTCTGGAACTAGGCGGCGTCTCTGCATAGCACCACTTACTAAATATGGGCCCGTATGCTGTATGTTGTAATTCACTTTGGGATAAGGCCTTATAAATGGTGATCATGCATCTGCGTATTTTGAATGGTCTACATGGAACAAAAGATAATTGGCGTAATCTCTGACATTATTATAACAGTAGCAGTGAAAACAACTGCGATACAGAGGCAGAATATGCAATAGGTTCTATTGGTTATCATGGATCTTTAAATTGGACATTTAATACAAACATTGTATTTCATTTACTGCATGTGTATTACACACTATGATCAAAAGCAATACACAGTCTAATCATTGAGTGCATTCATCTAAGTCAGTAATTTTAACCTTTTTTGGTTAAGGAACCCTATAATATTATTGTGAAATCCTGAGGAGCCCCAACCCTTTAATTGCACGTCTGAGACCAGATGCATGTAAGGAACCCCAACCATCTCTAATAATAGCGTTTCTGAGATAGATGATTGTAAGGAACACCCAACCCTCTCTAAAAGAGCGTGAGATCAAGATGCATTTACGGAACCCCCAATCCCTCTCAATAGCGTGTCTGTGGATCAGATCCATTGTAAGGAACCCCAACCCGCTCTATAGTGTGGCCAAGATCAGATGCATTTAAGGAGCCCCAACCCTCTCTAAGCATGTCTGAGATTCAGATGCATTGTAAGAACCCAACCCTTTTCTAATAGCGGTCTGAGATCAGAGCGCATTGTAGGACCCCAACCCTCTCTAATAGCACGTCTGAGATCAGATGCATTGTAAGGAACCCCAACCCTCTCTAATAGCGCGGTCTGAGATCAGGTGCATTGTAAGGAACCCCAACCCTCTCTAATAGCAAGTCTGAGATCATGAGCATTGTAAGGAACCCCAACCGCACCATAGCGCGTCTGAGATCAATACCTTGTAAGTCTTCTGCTGTTGGTACACAGTTTCAAATGACCTGGAAATTGCATGCCGGGGGAACCCAAGCGTTCTAGGTACCCTGTGAAACACACTGATCTAACTCTTCAAACTTGCATTTAAAAATTTTTTTTTTAAAGAAATCTTGTAATGTATTCTAATGTAACAAGCATTTTTGTTTCTATAGCAACCATTTACAAAGTCACATCCTCCTTCTTCTGACAGGCTTTTGCACACCCCTTTGCCTCTCTCTAGATGCAGCAATTTGTATCTAGTGCCTGCCTGGTCACAGATCTTCCACACAGAACTTTGCATCTTTGGTCCTCTTCTGCAGCACTGACAGTGATTTTGTGAACCCCCAAGCCGAATGTTCGCACAGATCGATCACGGGGAAAACTAATCGATCGGCAACGTGACTAATCACTTGTCAGGTTGCAGATTTATTGATGTACATATTGAATGGGGACATTTTTTTAAAAAAAATTCAAAAACGGCAGCTTGAAACTGTGCTTTAAATAAATGTAGATTTTTATTCATGTCAGATACGTGTCCCTAAATTTTTAAAGCCACTTCAAACCAACTGGTGTAAGCAACGTTTGTCCCTGACGATATATCAACATATTATGGGCAAACACCAAATGTTACATTGATTGCCAAGGATACGACACTGTAAATATTTGATCTGCAGGATTTAAAAATTACCCCTGTTACTAATGAAGAAATACAAAACATATTTGCTTCTGTAGAAGGATTACATGTCGTGGATCATGCATCTTCACATCTGGGATGCATTTTGTAGATGTGCAGTTTTTTTTATGGGCGTAAAAAATACAACACAGTTACTACTGCAAATCAATAGGGAAAAGGGAATACAAATATTTGGGATTCAAATACTGTGTTAAGGATGGGCACGTACAGCAACACAGTATTGTATATAGTTCAATGAGGCACGGTTAATGAATCACTCATAAGATAAAACTAATGGCTATGATGGGGGTCTTATGTTAGAAATGTGCAGATTTCAACAGGTCTTCTTTCTAGGTCAGAAATACATACAAATATTTGTCTATGGTCCCTATCAATTTGCTCCCTGTGACGGAGAAGATTGAGTCCCATTCAACTGAATGAACCATATTGATTAGGAGCCTAATTGGAGTCAATGGTGAATCTGTTACATTGTCCCAATTGATCTCTAGGTTTAGTTGTGTATAGAGGTTTTAATATGAATATATGTATTAGAGATATATAAAAGACTACTCGTTTTACTGTTATTTATTATATTATCTGATATTAGCCAGGTGTTTGAGAATGGACTACCAGCCACGGTTACTACCACAATGCAGAACAAGTAGGCACAACGAAGAAACCTTTAGTAAAGTCATCTCTGAAGGGATACCAATGAATCCAAAACCTTGTGTAGAATAGCACCTACAGGTATATTAGATTTCTATATTCATAGGTAAAGTGGTCATACTCTACTTTGGAACAACGTCTTTACAGTATGATAGGGAACGTATGAACATACAGTACAACATATAATCGAGGATTTCTATTATTTGATACAAGCACAAGTCAGGAAGTCCCCAATAAGAAAATTCTGTTGACCTTGTCCTAACACATTATCTGGATGCTGCTGATAGTACTGTACCTATTGTAGTGATGTGGGTTACATGTTACTAGTAGATTAAAGTTGAAAAAAGGACATACGTCCATCAAGTTCAAACTATGTCAAAATTGGCGGTGTAAAATGGTAGGTCACACTTGCAAAGATATTTGCTTTGAAAGGCAACTTAGATGGCAGCATTTCTCGTGTTAGGTAGCCCTTCTCAGGCATACAACAAAAGACGAAATGCCCAATGCTACATCCAATGTGACAAAAAAAGTATAGCACAATACTTCAATGTTATATTCTCATGAGTATGGGTTATTTAGTTAAACCCTTTTAGCCAAGCTTATAAGCCTGCAAGCCACGTCAAGGCATACACATTTTCAGGTCCTAACGCTACCTGGTAAAATCTCATTTACCTCTGTTGGGGGAGAATGACTACAGTGGGGTCTGTCCAAACACCGGAATATGAAAAGACCTGCTAACTTAGAAGTGGGGAGGGGCGAGCTTAAACCCTGGGAGGAGGGGGCACTAACCTCCAAACAAACTGATACCAGCTGAAATTAATAAACACACAACCCCAACCCCAAACCCGCCACAACCTATAATAAATATACGACGAGCCACTGAATCCAGCTGCCTGTGCGGAGCATGATATTCTGAAAACCGACCTGCTGGTGGCCCTTGAGTTGGCCGGCCCTGCTGTAGTGGGCTCTAACTGTGGTGCATGTTGCATTGACAGAGGACAGAGCCAATGGAGATTGAACCACCAATACCAGTGACCTTTCATCCCTTGCTGCCAAAATGGCCTGGCATGTATGCACACCTCGGCAGCGCAGACAAATGGGGTGACTCTTCTCTTGTAATCTTCTTTGCAGCTATAGTTTAAGAATGTGGTGAGCGAGGCAGACTGATTTAATGGTTTGAGTAACGTGTTTAACATTGCAGATAGAGAATACTTTAAGAATGACCACATCTATGGAGGATATCATGTCTGCTTCTCAACTCTTGCTCTATGTGAATTTGAAGATTATTGTGTTCCCAGGCGAGGGTGAGAGGCATATCAGGTCTACCAGGGGAGTGTTTCTACTTGCTTGATTCTAGTGTACATTCTTCTTGAGGATCTGCATATAATCTCGTGTAATTACACTCCCACCAATGGATTCCTACTACAAACACATCATCACTCTAGGCTGTGTTCATTATAACATTATAACCTGTGATGTTCAATGTATATTCCACAAGATATTCTCTTGGCATCATATGATAAATAGCCCCAAATATCTGGGAAAATATTCACCTGATAATTTAGCAAAAACATAAAGACAAACTGGAAGCAGCAAACATTTAAAAGCTTTGTTTTTTTTTAAAATAAATCAGTTCTGTACTATCGATAAACTGTTTTTTTTTTTAAATTCAACTCTTGATGCCATTTTAATTAGTTTTAAAGCCATCCTTTTGATTTTTTATAACTGGTTTTAACACACCGCCCTAGCAGTGCAAGATATTTGCAACACTTTTCTGTTTGGTATAATTTGTTGCAAACGTTTCAGCAGTTTGAGCTGTAATCTGTAACAATAGCAATGTTGTCTATAGAATATATGGATACATTGTAGCTGCTGGGTTACAGTATCACTGCCTGAAGCCGCCATTATGGAAGGCACAACTCAGATTTGACAGATTTATAACAGGAGCGCCAACATTGCCAGACTTACGTAAGAATGTAGAATACTAAACAAAAATTTGGAAGTAGTATTGCCGCTTGAAAAATTGTTACCACCAGGTTTTCCCACTGAAACAAACTTTAGATACTATTTTGAGCTGTAATTTTGATGTGTGTGATCAATCAGGCAGTATCTTAATGTAGTATAAGATACTGCAGCATTTTCAAAGAAATAGGTTTTGTGTAGAGAGATACAAGAGGTAGCATCGTCAATACATACGTTCTCATCTCTATTTGTAACAAGAGAAACAACCAAACTTTCTCCTGGAAACTTGGGTATTATAAGAATTACCAAATAATTTAAATGAAGAAAACTTTTGGGGTCTTTTTGTTTGGATACACCAAGGAAGACATTCTGAATGAAAGTTATATTTTCCATTGATATACACAATGCTGATAAATATTCCTGTATACTAATGTCACGCAGCGTGTGAGTGATATACAATTCTACAGTATCACTTGGCTCTGCATCATGTGTAAACGTCAGGTTTCATAAAGTGAATGCATAAACATACAGCAACAAAAAACTAAGAGATGTGCACTGTACATATAGAATATATACAGTTGAGAGCTAAAATCACAAAACATCTAATATAAAAAAACATATTGATTATAGTGACTTATTTCAACTATAAACTCATACTGTCCATAACAAAACTCATCAGACATCTGCAGCAATGAATTCTCTAGAGGAACTGTGGGCTTGCAGCAGAGTGGGATTGTAACAGCAGCAGCGTGGGCTTGTGGCAGCAGCAGAGTGGGCTTGTGGCAGCAGCAGCGTGGGCTTGTGACAGCAGCAGAGTGGGCTTGTGGGCAGCAGCGTGGGTTGTGGCAGCGAGAGTGGATTGTAGCAGCCAGCGTGGGCTTGTGACAGCAGCAGGTGGCTTGTGGCAAGCAGCGTGGGCTTGTGCAAGCAGCAGCGTGGGCGTGGCTAGCAGCAGCGTGGGTTTGTGGCAGCAGAGAGTGGGATTTGTAACAGCAGCAGCGTGGGCTTGTGACAACAGCGTGGGCTTGTGACAGCAGCGGGGTTTGTGGCAGCAGCAGAGTGGGATTGTAACAGCAGCAGCGTGGACTTGTGACAACAGCGTGGGGCTTGTGACAGCAGGCAAGAGGGGCTTGTGGCAGCAGCGTGGGTTTGTGGCCAAAGCAGAGTGGGATTGTAACAGCAGCGCGTGGCTTGTGACAACAGCTGGGGCTTGTGACAACAGCGTGGGCTTGTGACAGAGCAGCGTGGGCTTGTGGCAGCAGCGTGGGTTTGTGGCAGCAGCAGAGTGGGATTGTAACAGCAGCAGCGTGGGACTGTGACAGCAGCAGCGTGGGCTTGTGACAGCAGCAGATGTGGGCTTGTGAAGCAGCAGCGTGGGCTTGTGACAGCAGCAGCGCAGCGTGGGCTTGTGACAGCAGCACGGGGCTCTGTGAGCGCAGCAGCAGCAGCTGGGCTTGTGAAAGCAGCAGCGTGGGCTTGTGACAGCAGCAGCAGGTGGGCTTGTGAAGCAGCAGTAGCGTGGGCTTGTGACAGCAGCAGTAGCGTGGGCTTGTGACACAGCAGCGGTGGGCTTGTGACAGCAGCAGCGTGGGCTTGTGACAGCAGCAAGCGTGGGCTTGTGACACACAAGCGATGTGGGCTTGTGACACAGCGCGTGGGCGTGTACGCAGAAGTGGGCTTGTGACAGCAGCGAGTGGGCTTGTGACAGAGGAAGCGGGGCTTGTGCACAGAGGTGGGCTTGGACAGCAGCAGCTGGGGCTTGTGACAGCAGCAGAGTGGGCTTGTGACAGCAGCAGCGTGGGCTTGTGACAGCAGCAGACGTGGGGCTTGTACAGCAGCAGACGTGGCTTGTGACAGCAGCAGCGTGGGCTTGTGAACAGCCAGCGTGGGCTTGTGACAGCAGCAAGCAGTGGCGTTGTGGAAGCAGCAGCGTGGGCTTGTGACAGCAGCAGCGTGGGCTTGTGACAGCAGACAAGCGTGGGCTTGTGACAGCAGCAGCGCAGCGTGGGCTGTGTACAGCAGCAGCAGCAGCGTGGGCTTGTGACGCAGGCAGCGTGTTGCAGCAGCAGCAGCGGTGGCTGTGACAGCAGCAGTAGCGTGGGCTTGTACAGCAGCAGTAGCGTGGCTTGTGACAGCAGCAGCGTGCTAGGACAGCAGCAGTGGGCTTGTGACAGCGAGCGTGGGTGTGACAGCAGAAGCGTGGGCTTATGACAACAGCAGCGGGGCTTATGACAGCAGAAGCGTGGGCTTGTGACAGCAGCAGAGTGGGGATTGTGACAGCAGAAGCGTGGGCTTGTGACAGCAAGCAGAGTGGGCTTGTGACAGCAGCAGAGTGGGCTTGTGACAGCAGCAGCGAGTGGGCTTGTGACAGCAGCAGCGTGGCTTGTGACAGCAGCAGCGTGGGCTTTGTACAGCAGCAGCGGGGCTTGTGACAGCAGCAGCGGTGGGCTTGTGACAGCAGCAGCGGTGGGCTTGTGACAGCAGCAGCGTTGGGGCTTGTGACAGCAGCAGCGTGGGCTGTGAAGCAGCAGCGTGGGCTTGTGGACAGCAGCAGCTGGGGAGGTTGTGACAGCACAGCAGTAATTCCATTCTGCTGCTCCCTCGGACTCTTCTGGGAACGGCAGGAGCAGAGCAGCAGAAGACTTACCTGCAGCGGCGGCGGATGGTGAGGAGGACCACGGGGGGAGCAGCGAGACATCCTTCACAGCCGATGCGGGGAGGAGCAGAGGAAACATGTGACAGAGCAGGAGAGTTACTATTGGACAGCAGCGGAGGAGGCCGACTTCCCACTTCCTGTGCAGCGCCTCCCCGGCTGTCCAATAGTAACGCTCGCTACTCCGATCACATGTTCCTCTGCTCCCACCAGTACCAGCTGAAGATTGTCTTCCTCTGCTCCCACGGGCTGAGGATGTCTTCCTCTGCTCCCACGGGCTGAAGGATGTCTTCCTTGCTCCCACGGGCTGAAGGATGTCTTCCTCTGCTCCCACGGGCTGAAGGATTTCTTCCTGCTCCCACGGGCTGAAGGATGTCTTCCTCTGCTCCCACGGGCTGTGAGGAGTCTTCTCTGCTCCCACCAGCACCAGAATGTCACTGTGGTCTTAAAATATTGTTCAACCTCTTTTCTATATATTTACCATGTGTTAACTCCCCAAAATAACCATTTCCTTTCACTCTATCCATATGCAGGTGTGTGCCTGCGTAAAAGCCGAACAACCTGATAATTCCCATTCTAATGCCTGCTATTCCCTGACATCAATTTAACCTGTTTCCAATTCCAAATGGATAAAGGAGGAATAACAGAGAAGAGTTCTCCTGTATACCTTTATACCGGAGAAGGAGCAGCTCACTCGGGCCTCATGCAGAGAGCAGCGTATGAACAAACTCGCCATTTTCCACGAAAATCGCGCAAAAAACAGGCGAAAATGGCGGAGTTTGGAAAAAAAGCGCCATTTTTTTTTTCGTTTTGAAAATCTCGCCGCGCGGCTGGCGAGAACCTACATCTCGCCAGTTTTAAAACTCTCCTAATGCAGAGAGACGCGATCGCCATCTAGTGGCTGTATCGCGCCAAAAAAATGCGCGATTTTCAAAATTTTTCCTCTCGCACCAAGCAGATGGCGCTCCGGCCGTGGTGGAGGGGAAAAAAAAACTAAAACGATTTTTCCCCACTAGTTTCAACAGCGCTTAAGCGCTGTTGAAACTCTCCATAGCAGAAAGCCAGTTATTTTATGCCCTTTCTGCATATGGAGATAAAAACTCTCCAAAAAGGTAAAATTTTCCCCCTCTACAACTTCTAAATAGGGCTGCTCTCTGCATGAGGCACTCAGTCTGTAAACAATGACACTGAGTTTGAATCAGGGGAACGTGGCTCAAATCCCGCTTTCAGCTCCTTGTTACCTTACGCAAGTCTCTTTATCACCCTGTGCCTCAGGCACCAAAACAGAGTGTAAGCTCATCTGCACTGCAGGACTGTGCCTGTAACCTTCCTGTGCTGCGTACCGCGCGCTATACTGTCATTGTTAAACGCTTTGATTTCCATTGTGGAGAAATAAAGTTATTATATACTAAAGCAGCGGTTCTCACCTCAAGGGCCACCAACAGGTCAGCTTTTCAGATATCTCTGCTTCAGCACAGGTGGCTCAGTCTTTGACTAGTTGCAGGGAATCCTGAAAACCTGAACCTGTGGTGTGGCCCTTGAGGACTGGAATTGGCCACCCTGTTCTAATCTCCATGTACTGTGCTACACAGCTTTAAGGTCACTGTCTGAGTACATTTTTAGATAGTAAAGATGCCTAAGAGTTCACTGTTAAACCTCCATAGATATATGGATTGACTGTATAGATTTTATGCCCTGATTTGTCCGTGTAATCCTTATTATTACAGTCTGGTTGCATTGTCAGACACTCTGTTGTGGCGATTCGATAAAGAATCCGCACAATAATCCTTTCTATCCCCAACTCATAGCAATAGCTGAATTCCTTCCTCTTCCCTTTATAAATATTTAATCAGCACACGTACCACTTACCAGTATTAAGTCCCAGAACCGCCACCACTTAGCGGTCAGTTAAAAAAAAAGAAAAGAAAGATACTTTATAGCTCGCAGCTTAAGCCTCCAGCTGTTCCCAATGTAAACAGGCGTGCTGCAGCTATTGTTCTTCTTCCAAAGGAACAGCTTTCAGAACAATTGAAATCTACATAAGTCCTAACCCAGGTAACTTTGGCATAGATGAAACAGGTGCAAAATTGCCCAAATACTTGGTATAAAAATGCGAACATATTTACAACATTGAGACCCCTGTTGCGCACATTTGTCCTTACTGGATTAACGCTTCGTTTGTAGCTCCTATTAATAGCAGCATCTTGTATTCACTGTACCCTGAACAGCTGTTTACTGTGTTCGGTATCTACTGCAGGGGGGCTCACTCCTGTTCTAAAGCACCCCCCCAACAGTTCAGGTTTTCAGGATATTCCTGCTTCAGCACAGGTGGCTCTCTAGAGGCTCAGTCTTTGACTGATTGAGCCACCTGTGTGTAGCAGAAGCAGGGATATCTGAAAACGTGACCTGTTGGGGGTTGCCTTGAAGCCTGGGTTGAGCTCCCCTGACCTCACTAACGTAGCGTTAAGTCCCGCATCAACCTTAAAGGACTTTAGTGGATATGCGATAACAAACATGCCTCATTACAAATAATGCATGTATATTGGAAGGGCTGGTGAGTTAATGTATGCCCACAGTGGGTAGTGAGACCACGGAACATGTCTTACACGTAACCTATTTAGCCATTGCAGAAACATGTTAGTCTTAATATGACGTTAGGGTTACTGTCACGTTAAGCAGCACTCGGGGACACTTCATGTTGTTTTTAAAAAGGGTTAAGCAGGGGGGTTCTCTGGAGCTGTGTTGATTTCTGCTCCGGGGAACTCACTGCTTCCCTGAGAAGCCGACCTCCGTAGGGGATGCTGGTTTCTCTCTGCTTTTTAAATGTCCCGGGTCACGTGGGCCAATAGGAAGCCTCAAGGGATGACGTCACTGCTCGACACGGGACATTTAGCCCAAACTAGCCCAGCTGAGGCAGCTACCAACACCTCCTTCCAGGTAGTATCTCGGAAGCAGCGGGATCCAGAGCTGAATTCAATGCGGTTCAGCTCTGGAAACTCTCTGCTTCAAACCTATTAAAAATAAATAAAAAGTGTCCCCAGCACTGCTCTTTAAAGCTGCAGTTCAGTCAATATCTGCGTTTTGTGTGTGTGTGTGTGTGTGTGTGTGTGTGTGGGTGTGTGTGTGTGTGTGTGTGTGTGGTTGTGTGTGTGTGGTGTGTTGTGGTGTGTGTGTGTGTTGTTGTGTGTGTGTGTGTGTGTGTGGTGTGTTTGTGTTTAGCTGCAGTTCAGTCAATATCCTGCATGTTGTGGTTTTTTAAATCAGTTCGGTAGTAAGAAAAATACTTTTAGCATTTTCTGTTTTTAAAAACACAACTTTGAAAGACCGATTTTCTTGTATTCTTTTTAACAGCCATTTGCTAAGGCACTGCCCTTCATGTCCTGCCACAAGCCCTGGCACACCCTTTTGTCAGCCCGCCCTACCTCTTGCACATGTCAGTGCAGGAGTGCTCATGAATATTCATGAGCTTCCACTGACTGACAGAAGCAGATGAAAAACATATGCCATATCAAAGATGTCACCAATTGTGCCGATCAATACATGAGAACGAATTGACTGGCAGCTGTACAGTTCTTTAGGTAACTAGAGATTGCCCACTGAAACTATTGAATTAAAAAAAAAAAAAAAAAAAAAAGACTGAACTGCAGCTTTAAAGCTGCAGTTCAGTCTTTTTTTTTTTTTTTTTTTTTAATTTATTTTTTTACTTCAATAGTTTTATGTTTGCAATCTCTAATTACCTAAAGAACTGTATAGCTGCAGGTCATTCGTTCTCCATGTATTGATAGGTCGAAATTTGGTGTCATAATTAGTGAAGGACTGTTTATATATTCTGCTTGTCTGTCAGTGGAACTCATGATATTCTGAGCACTGCTGCACTGACTGTGCTAGAGGGAGGGCAGGGCTGACAAAGGGGTGTGCCAGGGCTTGTGACAGACATGAATGGCAGTGCCTTAGCAAATGGCTGTTAAAATAGAATACAGAAAATTGGTCTTTAAAAGTAGTTTTTTTTAAAACAGAAAATGCTAAAAGTATTTTTTCTTACTACAGAACTGATTTATTAAAAAAAAACACACATGCAGGATATTGACTGAACTGCAGCTTTAAGTAGTTTAACTGGGCTTTATGCCGTTGTGCTAATCTATGCCTTTTAGCAACAAGAAAGAGCCAGTAAATTGTACTTCTGTATATCTTTCATAGGGAAGTTGCCTGACCAATACACCTCAGTAGTGTAAACACATAGGGAGTCTCTCATGAAAGAAATTCCCTATACACTTTGAAACCGTGAGGGCTATCAGTAAACTACAAAATATTTTTCTTGTATTATTGACAGGCCTAAGAACTGCCTCCCAGAGTGAAGCCGAGCATGCTCCTCTCTCTCTCATGCACAAATGAATATGCCATACTCCCAGGCCTGGATTATCCATTGGGCACAGTGCCCAGGGCCTACAAAAAGATTTAGGCCCCCCCCCCCAAAATCGATCATTAAGAGCGGCCAGTTTACATATAAAGCAATACTGCTAACAGTATATAGCAAAATATCAGTCATAGTATCAAGTATCATAGGCATATATTACATAGATCTATGATATTACGGGACCTTGTATCAATGCAAATATTTATCTATACATCTATCTTGGAGGCCAACGATTATGAAGTGCCCAGGGCCTACAAAGACTTTAATCTGGCCCTGCCCACCCAGCTAACAACTGGCTAAGCTAGAACTCAGACAGAAGGAATCTTTTTATCTCCATGCCTAGCTACCAGAGTCCATGTGTACAGATCTTAAAATACACGGCCTTCCGTCAGGTTGAAACAAAGTTAAAGCGAGCACTACCGAGGGTGATACTTGTTCTCCTGGTCCCTGATTCCGTTTCTACAGAATCTGAGGTCCTAATATACAATCTTCTGAAGGCTGAAGTAAATGGTCTTTGCAATTTGTATTTATTTTTCAAGGGAGGAAATGATTACATGGCCAGTGAGACTTACAAATACCTGTATATGCTAAATGTTAATTTCATCAACACTTACTGAAAGCGAAGACAAATACGGAATGCTCAATATTGAGAAATTGCACCAACGGGCAAAGTTCCAGACCAAGCTTTGAACATTTTCGGAACATGCTACATTTGAAGATTATACAAAACATATTTGTGCATCGCTATTAATGCAAGTATAAAATGACTGTATAATCTCCCAGTTAAACATTTGCAATGAGGCTGAAAAGTGAAGAACAATTTAGATTTCGTTTTAGACCAACTTATTTACATTTACCATTGCTGAGAATGGACTTCTGTCAATAATTATCAGTTATCAGTTCAATTAGAACAAAAAACAGCGCAAGATTTACAAAAAAAAGTCCCGATCTTGTTGCTTGATAAATCTGGAGTAATTTCTCATGTCTTGAGAGAAAATAAAAGGGATAAAAACCTGACCCCCGTAGGTTAATGTTGGTGTAGAATAATGTAATGCCACCATCGGCCAAATGAGGCACTGTATAAACGAACAGTACTCCCAGCGCACTCCTGGATGAGAAATAGTTTTTGCTCTTGCAGAAATTAGTTTTCATAATGGTGCATTCACCTTTATATGTATTTTGGAAAGAAAAACATGATCGCAGAAAGTAAAAACACGTTGCCAAGCAAGGCTCCATAGAATTCTCCTCTGAAACACAGTTGTTAGTTTCTAACCTGTGTTATTGTGACCAAGTGACACATAAAAACACCTGACAAGTCATCTGTTTATGTTGTCAGGCCACAAGATTGAAAACTGCAGGTTTTTAGAAGCTAAATCAGCTCCTTTTCTTGCCTGCAAAAACTACATTGAATGTGCGGTGTAATTTACAGGGCTGTGTTCTAATGAATGAAATACAGCGCTAATAAGCCACTTACTCCAGGATAAAAATATTATACAAATACTTGAGGTACAGGAGAAGATTAACTAAGGGACAGGGGTGGATTGTCTTATCGGTCGATCGGGCTTGCCCCGTTTCACGGTACTTCGGGCGCCCCACAGCGTCCGCGTCTCCATGCAGCAGCCCGGAGTCACTACAATGCTCTCCCTTGTCCTGTCGGCGCTGGAAGTTGGGTCCAACTTCCGCCAACGAAGGAGCGAGCTGCTGAGTCCCCCGACCGGGGCAACCCTCCTCACCCCATGTTAAGATTGTTGGATGGTGTGTGGTGTGTGTCTTGTACGTGTTGGATAGAGAGAGAGTGTAAGGGGGGAGGGAAGGTGTAAAGGTGGAAGAGAGGACGGAGTGTACGGGGGGGGCTTGTTACAGAGAACAGCTCTCTTTCCCACAACAATTAATTGATTGCCAGGGGAGAGCCGGTATGAGACATAGTCGGCCGACATTTGTCTGCAATCCGCCCTCTAATCAATTTATGAGTTTACGACCAAAATTCCCCTTGAAGTAGAGTGTATATATATATATATATATATATATATACATATTTCTCTAAGGATTCTGCTATATCCCTTTGTGATAGCTGAATGGCCTGACACTCACCCAAGACAGCCAATAAGACATCTCTCCCCCTCTTTGTTAGACTGAGTGCCTCAAGACCTTTCAGATCTCCTAGATCGGTACAGCTAGTATAGTATAAACCACTTAGGGCCTTTTTATAAAGTGCATATGCTGATGATTTGGTGCTAGCCACGGAACCCCCTCCTGTCAATTCAAATTCAGTGCTGTTAAACTTTAAGATACCTGCCGGAGTCACATAGTGACAGAACTTTGTCTTGAGTTGGGGCCTATGCAGAGAGCAGTGCCTTAATCATAAAGCTAACACCTACCACTCTCCATAACGCTTCTATGTAAGTTGCTATCAGCAGTTTGTTCTGCTATTGGTTCCTGTGTCTTTAAAAAAAATATGGGGCTGCAGGAACAGAGTTGGCAAGGGTCCCCCATTCCCTGAGCGTGAGATGGGCCTCGCATGTGCGTGAGATCCATTCTCACCTCCCAAGCAGGAGATCTGGCTTCCGCAGGGGGGTCGGTTATTTGAGGGGACGGTTATGACATGAGGGGCGGGGATTAGGACTCTGTCTCAAGATCTCCCGTCATGTTGCTGCACGAGTCCTCTTGAGATAATGCATAGACCATGGATTAAGGCTCTATTTCCAGGTATCACTTGCGTAGTGTTTGGAACAGGGGTGGAAACCTCCAGTCCTCAAGGGACACCAACGTCAGGTATTGGGATATGCCTGCTTCACACAGTGTGCTCAATCGATTGAGCCACGGGGTGCTGAAGCAGGGACATCCTGAAAACCTGACCTGGTGCTGGCCATTGAGGACTGGATACTTACTGGGGAAGCTGCCGCCGGTACGACTTCATGAGGGTTTAACTCCCCTGCATCATGCGGGTCAATAGGAAGCCACAACGAATGAGAATGTGCGGTTTCCTATTGGCCCACGTGACTTTAAACCTCCATTTTGTTTCCCCTGGAGGGACTGTTTTGGAGGCACTTTTTCCACTAGTTCCCGAGATCAGGGGTGTCTGGGCCGAGGCTAATGCGGTTCAGAGACCCTGCTTCCTATACATGTTAAAATAGAGGGGGGCTGGTGGGGGGTAAGACAAATGTTTTCTTTGTAGGGGAACTGATCCTTTTACCCTCTTCAACCTGACTTTGGCTACACAAGGTGTTTAATGCCGGTAAAGCGTAAAGGCTGTCTTTGGAAGAGAGAAATAATGTGCCACTGCGAATGTGATCTTTTTTGTGTTCACGACTAGACTCTATAATCTGAATTTTAATCACTATGTGAACTGAATGACTGGAGAAGGCTTGGGTAACCTGCTGAACATGTGGATGTAATCTTATACTTGACCAGTGACTCAGAGTTGGCACTGGCTTCATACCCAGGTCTCTTATTACACAGGCCAGTGCAATAACCACGGCCCAATCATTAGGCAGGGTCAGAAAGACATGCCCCTCTCACCCACATAAACTTCGGGTCATGGGAGAGCCACCATGTGCATTATTAAGAAGCATGCTGTTGCTTAATGAAAGCCACAACCGTATCATTGCCAGGTTTTGCTCAACATTGTGACTCTGAATTGTACAGTGCTGTGATTTCCCACTCTGCTGCTTATAAATCTTTTTGAAGATAATACATTTCCCGGGATTCGTTAAAGTTCCATGTAGGTTATCAGACAACATCCCTGTTAACTGCACTGACTTCAAATGTAGTAACAAATCAGGGAGGGGGAGTGGGTAGTACATACTTTTTATTGGACCAACAAGTAGTTGATATGTTACAAGCTTCCAAACTCTCAGGGCAGGGTTCCCCGATAAGGACCCTGAGAGGCTGGAAAGCTTGTAACATATGATACTTTTTATTAGATCAACAAGTAGTGCATATCACCTATCCTCCTGTGTTACTACATGGAAGAAAGGGCCAACAGGGCGACCCACCCTCAAAGGCATCTAATGAGACTTGTTTGTGTGATACCCCTTATCGGGGGTTTTGCGTCTCCCCCTGGAAGTTGCTCCTAGTTGTTCCTTTGTAGTACCCTGTGTAAGCAATGGAATGGATATTCCCACAGGAAGCAGAACGGTTCAGCTTTCGGCTCCTGTGTGCTCTTACAACCACTGATATTGGCTTTCCAGCAGTAACTGAATAATATTGATAACAAACAGAACTGATTTTTAAGGAGGAAAAATAATGTTTATAGAACTACACTTGGAATCCCAAATTCATACTGTAGGTCCAGGACCTGCCTATTTATCAGCACGCTGTGTGATTCTGGGCAAGACTTCACTTCCTTTTATTCCTTATTGCTAATCAATGTTTGGAATCCCACTTAAACTGCCAACGCCAATTCTTGTCAGATGCATTCATTGTTATCAGAAGTTCAATAATCTACTTTATTGTTTACTGTTAGCAGGATGCCATTTCACACAACTGCATTTCATCCAAGTGACTTGTAGAAGTTCTTCTCATCTCATATCCCCATTCATTACTGAGTCATATAATGGAGGTCATTTATCAAGATACAATAGAACGCTCCTCATACGATATCCAAGAAAATATCAGATAGAAGCTTGTTTTATTTCCAAAGGTAATTGTAAGCACTTTTCGTCACTTTTCTGCCTTATTAATGTCTCAACAAGTACAGTATACTCATAGAAAATGAGCCTAGGAATACATTAAGCTCTGATGCGGGCTTCAGTTCTACTGCAGTTCGGCTGTTGTCTGGAAAAAACACTCAATGCATTAGGATGACTGGCACAAGTGAGATTTGTGATATCACTGTGCAAAGACTATTTCTTCTTCATCGAGCATAACCATTTTTAACCGGTTCAGAAGCATGGCCCCTCTAGTTGTTATGGGGTTCAAACAACTTGGGCAACAGAAATATAGCAATTTCAAGATTCTGTAATAAATGTTTCAAAACATTTCATTGCAGTTATCATCTAAAAACCCAACAGACATATATACTTTAAATAATCAACACACAAACATTGCACATAATAGTGCCAAAAGGGAAAGCTACTAAAAGGAGATTTAATACTGAAAGGATTTCTAACTCACATTAAAATGTATGGCATAAGGGGTCTTTAATCAAAAGAAAGTATACCCGTGATGAATGTTCATGTCCGTATCAGGGAGTGTCAGTGATAAATAAGGAAATTGGCCAGAATTCTGTACACTCACACTTGACAATGAGTACAGGGTAATTCTGCTGCTGGAAGGAATAACATACAGGTATCTGAATATTTTTTAAAGCTCTCTAAAGATCTCTGTTCAGTGTCATCGGGGAACAAGATGAGGCTGCAAGTTTAAACAGCTACACACCGACTATCAGACCCTTTTGTGCTGCACACTTTTGGGATGTGACTGTGCATCAAATTTGCAAAATTGTACAGTATACGAAGGATGGGTTTTGGGCCCCTCCAAATTCAAACCACCGCCTCTCTAACTGTCTGAAAAACTTCGCGGCTCTGTTTCATCCCGGATGGTGATTTTGCCATCCAGGATCCAAATCCCGGATAGAAACGACCAAATCATATTTCTGCTTCATATTTGGTCCTCCTCACCACACTCCGAATAGAGATGTGCAAATTATTCGTAGAATTGAACTTTGACACGAATATGGGTGTTTCCCATGAGCGAATATATTTGCTGATCAATTTCCAACTGAACTTTTTGCCCCTTTTAAAAAATATTATAATTTGCGCGTAGTGCTCCCAATAGGAGCAGGCTTAGCTTGCCTTGCTGATGTCACAGGTGGCCACAAAGCACTGATGTACGTTTCACGCTATGAGGAATACATGGTGCAGACCCTGCCAGACTAAACTGTAGATTTTACCGCACTCTACGTACCTGATGGGAATGTATTCTAGCATTGATTGGTTATATGCACACCACTTTTTTTCACCATGACAATGCCAGCTACAGCTATATATACCCTCGGTCTGCAAGTGGCGATACCACCCATGAAAGAAGCTCTTGTAGCGTGAAACGTACTGTCGGCGCTTTGGCAGCCACCCGTGAGCTCCGCAACGCAAGCTAAGGCTGCGAACATAGTGCCCGCGCACCGCATGCGCGGCACGACCAAATTCATATAAATGCACCAGTCCGGTTATCCCTCGCACGATGTGACGCGTGCGGCAGCGCGGCGGTTGCGGCAGGATGTGGAGAGACAAATCTATTAGATTTTTCACGTGACAGCCGCATCACTTGAGCCGTTGGAGCCAGTGAGGGAAAACCAGCCTGGTGACGTCACGGCCATGCCTCTCTCCGTCGCGCGACCAATGGAATCCACATATTGCTCAGGACACAGGCACGCACGCTTTCTTGTCTCTGTGACATGCGCACTATGCCGCAGCCTTAGTCTGCTCCTATTGTAAGGAGAGGACACATCCGCTCATACTGGCATGTTTCTCTCTCTAGGGGTGGGATATTGGCGGGTAATTTTTGGCCCGTGACTCCGTTCTGGTATATGCTTCAGGGCTACAATATGACAGGATTGTTTGTGTCAAAGTTCTGACTGGCAGACTATTTATACCTACAATGATTGACAAGCAACCCTACAAACGTACACCCCCCGTGGCTGATAGCTGTGTGTGTAAGACTAACTGACTCCGGGTGACCCCATTTATAGGCGAAACGGTAATTAGAACCGGTCCAATGGCGACCTAATACAAGTTACATTTCTCGTGCTAGAAGGGCGCTGCTGAGGATATTGAGCCTTTCAGAGTGAGAGTGCTCCCACCGCTATCCGCAGCAACTCCACAGTATTCCTCCTCACACAGTGACTTTTTATTTATTTTATTTTGATTTTTCAGCTACTACTAGTAAATAATTTTATTACTCTATAGGGGAGTATTTGTTTATCATGATTTATACTTAAATGATGGCACCCTATACCACTTGACAAAGATAATATTGGTACTGTATCTTATGTACACCATATGCACCTTCCTCATTTTGGTATCCGTCTATCCATGTCGGCCATCTTTAGTCCACCACATTTGTCTTACGTTATTTTTTTATAGGTTCCATAACCATTCATTATTACACTTTTCACATCCCTATGTATCTTTATATATCTATTAAAGATTAACACAAATACTCAGATTTTGAAAAAAAAATTGTTTTTTTTTCCATAATTAGCAAAACATCTGTTATTGCCGGTGACTGTGTGCTTGCCTGGCACGCTCACTCCATTTTCAGTCATCTTGCTCAAACTCTCTGCATTGTATTACCAACGGTTTTGAACATTTCACTATTAAATTGGAGGTCATGCAAAACGTCTGGTTTATTAAGAGAGAACTTGGCAATTGTGGTCTAGTGCCTTCTGACTAGTAATATTTCCCCCATGCTTCCCACCTTAGACTTGGCTGCAGATAATGATACTACTGTATTTGTGGGAGTGCCTCTCGTATCTCCGCTTCATCTGACACACCTATGCCAAACTTCGGATTGTCAGCTAACTTGAGGTTACTCAAAGTCAAATGCACGTGGATGACTGGAAAGACCAGCTCTTCTCTTAGCCCACTATGCAACACAGGGAAGAGGTCAGAATGATGGAGGAGCTGCTCTTTATGCAAAGTCTAACAGTTTCTCCAAAGTTCAGAGCTGTGCTTCGAGTCATGCCATGTTGGCACTGAATTCACACATGTGTTGTCACGCAGATTTTGTTTTGGCAAATTGTAGAATGCTGTGTGGCTAGCAATTATTCAATACTCTGTTGTCTCTGCCGAGTTTAGTGCATTTTTTGAACTAGAATAGGGGAAAAAACAAGTGCGTGAAATCAGAACCTAGCGTTCCGATACCAAGTACAAGACCAAAACGCTAAGATGTTTTTTAGAACCAAAGATTATTAAGAGCCAAAAGCAAACCCCTGGCCCATTGCCCCTATGTACAAGGAGTGGGGCGGTTCTCATGCCATATCCTCCAGTTCACTACTGGGCAGATGACATCCTGCACTCCATGGGTTGGCAGGACGCGATGAACCAGGAGAAAGAAACCTCTTGTGGCATGATGTTAGTGACTACTCGTCAATCTCAATATCTTTCCGC
>WSYH01011063.1:0-21731 GCA_036426205.1 Ascaphus truei
TGGTTAAACATGGCCGAGGCCTACAGGCGCATATGCAAAAATATTACATCCTGCGCCATGTGCCACTAGAGCCATGAAAGGGATCTAAACTTTAAACATATGTTCTAGTCCTATGATAAAATTAGGCATTTGGGTACAAGATTCTGAAATACAGTATGTTCACCTTTCTTCATTTTCAAACCTAGCTTGGAATATACAAAACTCAAATTTTTTTTCTGCATCCAATGTCTGGGAGCCGTTCAGATGAACAACATCGTACACTAGCAGATGTAATCTGTTGGTAGCCAGGAAAAATGATAGAGAATCTTCAATATGATTTTAGAAAAAATAATGCCCAGTCAGACATTGAAACGGGGGTTGAAAGTTTTTCATAAAGTGGGAGAACATATATTTCACCAGTAAATGGAAAACATGAGGGGAAAACTGTTTTAATTTTCTTTTCAAACTTACAAAGTGGATTTAGCCGACAGATGCTTTGAATTGAAGGCATGAAATAAAATAAATGTATAGTGTATTATAACAAGTACATTTGAGTCCAATGTACGGTAATCCAATCTGTGACGATCACCAGTCCTTAATGGTGATTTTGATTTATTTTATAATTAATTCATTTCATTATTTTTGTTTTTCATTATTGTTGTTTAGGCATTTAATCTTTATGTCTATGTTGCTCTTAAATGTTTCTTTGGTAAAATTCATGGTTATTTAATTTATATGGTTTCCGTACTCGGTCAAAAAACCGTGGTGGTTCAAGGAAAAGATGTTAAATAAAAACAATAATACTTCTTTTTTTTTTAGAGTTTCATGTCAGCAGATGTCATACTGACACAGCGAAACGTTTGGGGATCCAATATTTTACACAATGTAAGATCACACTTTCATTAAACTTCTTCAATTAATTTCGCCACACATTGTGTAACTGAATAAAAACAAAAATTCTAAAACAAATATATATGTATTTAAAAAGTGAACAGAAGGAGGATGATATCAGTCAGGTCGCTTGCCTCTATTAGGATCTTCCATTTGTCGAGCTGCATCCTGCCGGAAGATTGACCAATGAGGGAGGAAAAGTGAAGTGTGAGAAGAAGTCGGGACAGGAACAGCTATGAGGCGTCCACAAATAAGAATAAAATTCAAGTCATCATGGTTACCTGGTCTGGCTCATTCGATTCAGCACATCATCTGGTATCCCCACCGTGATAGGCCTCCGCCTACATCCAAAATACCAAAAGAGGTAACTTTCTGTCAATGTACAGTACGTGTATTTCCCATTTTATTCTGGTGCAAATATCTTTACTGTACATACGAAAAAGTTTAATCTGCCAAAACCAGTTTTGCAGTGGATATTATAAAAAATCACGAAAAGAGTTGTTTGTTAGCTATGATTACTGGACCAATATTGAAATTCCCTTGCACTTTGTTCTTAAGGTTCACATGTGATGTAACATCCTCAATAGCATGTTTCATAAATGATTAGAGCCTATAAAGAATATGCTAACATTGTGACTGTAGGTATTAAT
This sequence comes from Ascaphus truei, assembly GCA_036426205.1. Classification (NCBI taxonomy): domain Eukaryota; kingdom Metazoa; phylum Chordata; class Amphibia; order Anura; family Ascaphidae; genus Ascaphus; species Ascaphus truei. The sequence continues at coordinate 1,521 of WSYH01011063.1, forward strand.
GAAACACATGCACTTAGCATTCTGCTCCAATATATCGAATATATAACATAAATAATTTAAGCACTTATCGTCTATTTTATTTATCTCTCAGGTACAGCTCTGTGTTCCTCAGCTGCTATCGACTTAATTGCCACAAGTACAGAGAAAGTAAGTATGGCTGGAGACCGTTATTAGGGAATGAACCTGCCAGATAAAAGAAGCAGATTAAGCAAATTTGCCCAAGCTAACAACATTCATTGAGCAATAAAAAAATAATTACCCACTACTTCATTCTGTTTTAGAGTTGCTGTCCCACAGGATTGTATGACGACACATGGGAATGTGTGGGGATCCAATATTTACACAGATGTAAGTTAACCCTCAACTAGTTTGGCATCAATTTACATTTTTACTTACTTTAGCAAATGTTTATAGCCCAGGTATGTGGTTATAGTAAAGTGAAGAGGAATGGATTTCACATTTCCTGTATTTACTCTCTAGGATCTTCCATTGTCGAAGCCTGCCAATCCATTGCCGGAAGATTGACCAATGAAGAGAAAAAGGGAGAGTGGAGAAGGAAGCCGGGAAAGAGCAGCTTATGAGCCATTCCCAAAAATGCGAATAAAAAAACACATGAACATGCGCCTGTCTGGGTCATGCATCAGCTTATCGGTTAACCCACCTGCTACAAACCCCCGAACCAGCTTCAACCCACCTACAGGTCTGGAAAAGTTTGGTTACTACTTATTTTTCTGTCTTTTTAAATATGACACAAGTTCATGTGAAAATGATACATGGAACTTTAATCAGTTATAGAGAATAGATGCATGTAGTAATAATATTTCCTGATATGAATGTCATAGAGTTTCTCTTCCAGTACAAAAAAAAGCAACATTTGTTATTGGAAAAATAGGGTAACCCCAATATCGAGGCCACTACCAGGCCTATGGAGTGTGTTTAGGAAAGAGGTTAAGAAGGTTTGGACGCAGGGTATACAGGTGATGCAGTAAGGAATAAGGCATTTATTGGGGTATCTCCGATACTAACAAGGGGAGTGGGGTACTGGAAAAAAAAGGTTATTAGAGGTACAAGGGGGACACTCCCAAGGGGGGCGCCCGCCAAGGGGACATTCACGGCCCGCCCGCTACCAATATATTCCTCACCCTGTCTCCCCTGTGTATCGCGTGAGCCGGTCCCTTGTGAAAGCAGCCCGTTTTCGCGCAAGCTTGATCCTGGAGGCTCTGGGTGCTGGGATTCTGCTTGCTGGATCTGCGTGCCTCCAACCGGATTATGACGTCACAGGTGAAAAAATGGAGGATTGCTTCCGAGGGTTCACAGCACTTCATCAGCCAGGTTGTATGAATATAAAAAAAAACTTTATTAGCTACCAGCAATGTACAACGCATGAACAGGGTTAATGCTGGTGGACATTGCGGTTACTAATAAAGTTTTTTATTTCATACAAAACTGGGATGCGTGAAGGTGCTGGTGAACCTCGGAAGCAATCTCCATTGTTTTCCAAGCATTTGTATTGTCACAGTATGAATATCCCAAAATAATTAAAACAGAAAAGGCTACCAGAAACATTGTAGTAATACCATTAGCATGTAACAAACCATTGCAACAGTAATTATTGATATTAATGGTAAAAACCAGAGTTACAAACATTATAATGCTAATCAATCTTTATTGCCGGTTTTTATTCTCAAATCGTAAATTCTTAAAGGCACCTTAAAACTCCATAAATTCTGCTATTCTCAAAGTAACTCAGCGCAAAAAGTGTTCGTCGCACAAAAGACTTACCGCTCCTATTACACGTAAGTAATTACTAGAAGTAATCTATTTGGGGGGAATTGATTTATAAACATAGAAACATGGAATGTGACAGCAGGAAAGAACCTAGGCCTGGACCGTCAGGTTGGTACTTAGTCCTCAGAAACCCAGCCTCCCAACCCGTGTGTTGAGTTAATACTGCACACCGAACTGGACCCCAACCAACCCCACCCCCACGCCCCACCCACACCCCACCCACTCCCCAGCCCCCCCCCCCCCCCCCGCCCACCAAAAAGTCCACTCATTTTCTATCTGCTGTATTAATCGCAGACCCTATTTAAACTTGACTTCTTTTATATTAAGGATAGCGTGTATATCTATACCCAAGCATTACTGTATCAGGGCTACAACTTCTGGTTGAGCTGCCATTCCGAAAGTATGCACCACCTGATGAATAAGAAAATTCATTGAGATGGTCTAAAAGTGTCTTCAGACGTGGGTTAGGTGTTGTCATGGCATAGCACTGTAGTTAATACGGGCCAAAAATCTTTGTCAAAATGTTACTGGAACATAAATAATAATTGCTTTCTAATTTCATTTAGAGTTCTGGTGCCCGGAAAAAATGCGTTTAAATGAGAAAGGAAATGTGTGGGGATCCGTATATATACACAGGTATAGATACAATCTCAACAAAAGCATATGAAAAATGATTCCTTTACTTCATGTGACATGAAAAACATAATATCCTAAAATCTATTCTTGGAAATGTGAAGAGAATTATTTTTTTAACTTATTACATTTTTCTTCATGAGTGTCTTCCATGTTGCCGAGCCGCCATCCATGGTGGAGAGACTGAACAATGAAGGAGGAAAGAGTGATGGTGCGAGAAAGCCGGACAGCAAGCAGCTATGAGTGAATCCATCAGGAATGGAGTAAGAAAATGAAGCCAACGGTGAAGGGTCGGGTCATTTGTGTTCAGCTCATCATCTGATTTCGAATGATTTCACGTACATATCAGTACACAGCATATCGTTGTTCAAAACATCCAGCAACGGTACCTGTCTATTTTGTATTTCATACAAGAAGGGTCTACATATGGAACTTTTCATATTCAGCTCTGTCCACTGATCATCTCTTTTTCAAATGTGTACAGAAAATGATCATCCATGTCCAAACCACCAACAGGTAACTTTACTGTGAAGCCTTGGTTTTGAATTTTAGCAGAGCTGAGTACAGATCTAATAATATTGTAAGCATAAGCAAGAGATAATGGTTGAACAACATAGCGACCATTATGGAGAACACGTACAAACATGTCCTCACCTCATTACATGACAGGAGAGGTTCCAGGCGGTTCCCCTCTCCCCCCGCCTTGTTACCCCCATGACGTCAAATAAAGCCAGGAAACGGGCAGTGGAGGTAATATGGCCCGCGGCTATTTCATTTATACAGAAGAAACCTAATGGGGGTAATGCATCCCTGCCAGAGGTGCTCCTTGACAGGAGGGGGAGGGGACGGTCAGCGGCCCGCGAACCGCTGACCTAGTGTCCCTACGCGAGCGGGCTCTCGAGGTCATTGGCAATAATGACCTTGCCCACTAGTACTCCCCCGGCTCAAACGGCCCCAGCTCCAGTCTGGCAAGAACGAGAACCCCACCCCCCAAGAGCCGCGCGACAACAGTCCAAAACTGTCAAGACCCTCCGGTTCGAGAACCTGTCCTTTCACCAGCAAACAAGTATTCGCTGTTCGTGCTGTAAGGAACAAAGAACATTAAGACGGCCATACAATGCATATGTCCAACATTCGCTGGGAATACCCTGCCCTGCTCAACCTTCGCTGCGTTCATACATGATTGTAATCAATAACTAGGGCGGATGGGGGGGTGGAAATCGCTTGGCGGGCGCACAAAAGAGGATGTGCTGCCCGCCAGCCTGGCCTTAAGTAGGCCTCCTGGGACCTCTCCCCTGTACCGGGGAAGGGAGGGAGGTGTGGGGGGGCAGCGCGAGGGGAAGGCCGGACCCCCCCCGGTCAGAAGCCCACCACCCGACCTACCTGCGACAGACGGCGGGGCCGCTGAACCCACAGCGGAGGTTCCAGGCGGTTCCCTCTCCCCCCCTTGTACCCACATTGCAACGTACAAATAAAGACAGGAAAACGGGGAGCTGGAGGTGTTAAAACTGCCGACGGTATGTTATTTACAGAAAACACTATGGGTAAATGCGACTCCGCCAGAGTGTTCTCTTGAAGGGAGGGGGAGGGGACGGGTAGGCGCCCAGAACCGCTGACATCGTGCCACCTAGCGGAGCGGGCTCTCGAGGTCATGGATAACTGACCTTGCAACCGTACTCAAACGCGGCCAAACGGCCCGCTCCCAGTCTGGAGAGACAAGAAAAAAAAAGAGCAACCAACTACCAGATGCGCAGCCGACGGTCATGTAAACCCCCCCTTAAAGACTAGGCCCGTACACGCCACACCTCCAGACCCTCTCGAAGCCCCTCCGGGAAACCAAATAAGTCTACCCCGACTGGCATGCCTAGAGCGGGACGAGATGTCCTCTACAGCCAACTTGCCATATCCAGCTCCACCGGGCTGCCAATCGCGCTGGGGCAGTAGTACTAAACTTGACCTGCTTTTTAAAGAGTGCCTGACGAATCGCTTTTTTCGTTGCACTATCCCTCACCCGGTATCCGGAGGCATACCCACTCCGGAGCCGCAGGCCGCCTTTGCCCAGCGCTATCTGGGGATTCGCCTTTTTTACTGCTGCAGGCTACCCGCCCTCAGTGACCCCAGGGAATCGAACACTGGCAGTGGACTGGGCCACGGCCTTCTTCCCTTGCTCGCTCGTGTCGGCGCAACTGCCAAGACTCTGACGAATATCCGCGATACCGCCCTAAACGCGAGCTCCTACCATTACCCGATGACGCCATACGCCGTACCTCCACGGCGTGTTCACCATCAACGACTGCGGGGATGTTCCACCATCTGTGAAGTGTGTGAGTGCTCCGGGTGGGGTCGGCTACGCGCCACGACCGCCGGGAAGTGGGAAGGAATGAAGACACCGGGTCCGGCTGATGGTGGTGTTGGTACTGGAATGGGATTCGCGGAGGGGGCGGCCAGCGACACCGGCCGTGGCCATCTGGGCTTCCGTGAGGAAGAGACCGGGCTGCGGGACTTGGTTACGCCGCTCACCCGATGCCGGCTCCACGTAGTCGACCCTGCTGGGTTTCAGCTCTACGAAAACACTTGGGCACAACGCGGTTGGCGGTTGGCCGTCTTGTCATCCTTTGGCTCCTGCGACTTGCAGGCGAAATCCATGACAGTGACACGCCCAAGGTCTGAAACGGGCGGCACGTGTTGTGTGGAGGTGTCCGTGACGCCCTATGCTATGCGTCACGGTGGACTGGAAGCGCCCCGCTCTGCGGCACGAAGTGCGCGCCGATCGCCGTGTACCTGCGGTCCCAGCGGTCGAATCCTCACCACCTTCGCGGGCCACGACCAGGCCGTGTGACGCCTAGCGCTCGGGTGGGGGTATACCGTGACCGAGGGCTGGCCGCCTTGCGTTGCGGTGTGTGAACTTGCGCCTGCCGCCCTTGACACGCAGCACCCTCCGGCGCTCCCTTCCGGGGAGCGCGGTTCTCTGCTTGCCGGCCTGTTCTAGCGCGCATTGCTGCAGAGGGCTGTCGATTCGGCCTGTTGGTTGTGCTGCAGCGCCCTCCGCTTTGACGCTCCTGACCTCACGGTACCGTGACAGAGGGATGCCGACCTGCGTGCGGTTGTTGAATCGCTGCCGCCTTGCCTGCAGCACCCTCCGCGTCCATTCCTGTGGATGAGCGGCGCTTCTCTACATGACGCCTTCTAGACTAGGCGCCAATGCTGAGCCTGAGGACTGTCGCGCTGACGCGTTGTGCGCAGCAGCCCTCTGCTTTCCTTCCCGCGGGAGAGCCTTAGTGCCACGTGCTGGGTTAAAGAGAACGCCATGCAGGCCACCGATCCCAAACCATGCCTCGTCATGGTTTTTCCGCCCGACTTGAGAAGGCGTAACTGCTCTGCCATTGCTGCCAGCAGCCCGCTGTCCCGTTGCCTGTACAAAAATTCGCTCGGCGACGGGCACGACGGCCCGTCCCCATGACCCGGGCCCTGCTTGCACGGGCTCGTGACATATTGCCGCCACAGGATTAGAACCGGCCTCACGCGCGTGACCGAGTGCTTCGCCAGCCCCTTCACCCGCACAGCAAAACCGTACGCAGCCGCGCGCATTCCAGTGTGCCCATATACAACCCGCGCGCATTTCCGTGCGCCCATATACACACAGGGCGCGGATTTCCGTGTGCCATGATACACCGCCGCTGCGCATTTAGTGTGCCCATACAACCGGCGCGACCCATAAATCATCCACGCGCACCATATAAACCCGCGCGCACCTGCGTGTGCCCGCTACAACGCACCATGCGGTGCGTTACATAGACGCGCGGCATTCGTGGCCATATACACACGCGCGCGTATTTCCGTGTGAACCCATCATACACACGCCGCGCATCTGACCAAATACCCTTCCGTGTTGCCCATATACACACGCGCGCGCATGTCCGTGTGCCCCCTATACACGACGGGCCATTTCCGTGTGCCATATACACACGCGCGCATATCCAGGTCCCTTACGCACATCGTGTGCCATTACACACGCGCGCATTCCCGTGTGCCCCATATACACAAGAGCAGCATTTCCGTGAGCCATCCCACGCGCGGCATTATAGCCCACAGCGCGCATTTCGTGAGCCCCATACACACGCCGTCGACATTTCCGTGGAGCCCATACACACGCGCGCAGATTCCGTAGCTTACGCCATGCATACACGCGCGCATCGATTCGTGTGCAGCCATACAAACGCGCGCATCGACGTGTGTGTGCCCATATTACACAGCGCGCATCCGGTGCCCATATACAGGCCATCAAGGTGCCATAATCACTGGCCAATGCACCGGCATAGTGTGCCCAATACACAAGCGCGCCATACGTGTCCATATGCACGCGGGCATCTACGGTTGTCACAATACACGAGCGCATTACGCCCAGTGTCCATATACACGCGCGCATCTACGTATGCCTCAATTACACGCGCGCATTTACGTGCACCCCATCATCCCATGCGCGAATTTAAGTGCACCCTATACCCAGCGCGCATTTACGGTGGTATTTATCATCTAATAATTTACTACAGTCTATAGTATCTAGTTTATAATGTCACTAGATAAAGAGCTCTAGACATCTTACGTGTGCCAAACACACGCGCGATCCACGTGTGTTCAACAACGAGCGGCGAATATCCACGCGTTGCGCCTCACGCACGTCGGCACATCTAGGTGGCCAACATCACCCGCAGCATTACGGTTGCCCACGCACGCAAGCGCACATCTAAGTGTGCCCCGTATTACAACCCGCCACATTACTACGTGTGACACCATCAACATATAAACATCCCATGTGCCTACATACATACTTCTGATGGTGCCTACCGGATATCGCAGAGAACAAGCGATGCAACCACCGTACCAACCATGCCTCGGTACATGGTTTCCGCCTCGACTGAAGAAGGCCGTAAAGCTCTGCCACTGATTGCCTGCAGCGCCGCTTACCCGTAGCCAGTCCAAAATTTTTTGCGCGACGGGCGGGAACCGGCCCGTCCTACCCGTCCTGCTTGCACGGGTCGGACTGATGCCTGCAGGATTAGGCAACCCGGGCCTAAGCGCTGTGACCGCTTGCCCCGCCAGCCCCTCTCCCCGACAACAGCAAACCGTACGAGCATTTCCGAGTGCCATATACAACCCGCGCGCATTATCGGTGCCTATTACACTCGCGCGCGCATTTCCGCGTGCCATAAACAACAGCGCGAGCGCCCGCATATACTCCACGCGCAACATATAAACCCGCGCGCCACCTGCGTGTGCCTTACCCACGGACAGTGCGCGCCTGAGTGTGCCCGTAACACACGCGCGCGCACAATTCAGTGTGCCCCAATACACAGCGGCGCATTTCAGGTGTGCCATATACAACATGGGCGCATTTCCCGTGAGCCATATACACGCGCGCATTTCCGTGAACCCATATTACACGCGCGCATATACGTGTTCCAGTAACTCGCGCGATTACTGTGCCCACAACAAACGCGCTGGCGCATATCTACGTGTTTGTCCTACCGGCCGCATCACCGCCATATAACACGCGCGCGCATCTACGCTGTGCCATATAACAGCGCGCGCGCATCCGTGTGCCCATATACACGAGACGCGATCTACGGTGTCCAATACACGCGCGCGCATCTACGCTGGTCCAATTAACGCGCGGCATCTACGCGTTGTCCATGACAAACGCGGCGAATCTACGCGTGTCATACACGTGCGGTCCATACACACGCGCGCATTTACGCTGTGCCCAACACAAGCGCGATTAGTTCCGTTCCCGAATTACCATGCCAGCATTACGCGCCATCGCGGATTACGCAGTCACCACTACACTGGACGCGCATTTACATGCAACCCTATACCCACGAGCGATTTAGTGTGGTATTATCATCGATATAATAATTACTACAGTATATTATATAGTTTATAATGTCACTGATAAGGCTCTACTACATGCTACGAGTGCCATACATCAGCAGGAGCAATGTAGGTGTGCCCTAACCACAGCGCGACACCCGTGTGCCCCTACACACGAAGCGCATCCACGCGTGCTCATACACGGCGTGCATCCACAGTGCACCTGCTCACGTGTTGACCCATACGCCCTGCGCCCTTACGTGTGCCTACATACCCGCACAGCATCTACGTGTGCCCACACACGCAAGCCACATACGTGTGCCCCATACACCCGCACACTTCTAGTGTGCCCTTACACATATAAACATCCAAATTGTCCTACATACATTAATTCTGATGTGCTGACAGTATATCCATATATCACAACTACCTGTGCCTGTAACACTATCCCCCGACACATCGCCTCCGCACGCCGCCTCCCCGCTGCCCATCATGACTTAATTGGGAATTCCAGATAACAAAGTACCAAAGCAATTAAATGCTAAACAATGCGTTCTCTAAACAAGCATTATCATTAATACATTACCACAATCTATCTAGTATTAGTCGTATAATGTCCCTAGATTAAAGAGCTCATTGAGCATTATATAATCTCTGGCACCGTCTGAGACCAAATGGGGGGGACACGTTCGCCAGTCCAGACCGCGCCCCGCCTATGCAACTCTTTGCAGCCTTTTCTGTCCAAACTTGCGCATTACCCACCCCCCCGCCACGGGGGCAAAGGATACCAGAACGGGTACCAAGAGGATGCGGCGCTGGGAGCAGTCAAGCATCCAATGCCATCGCTACCGCGCCTAGCGTGTACACCCCCCGCGAACTACAGTATATTATATAGCTTATAGCTAGTACACTGCCACATACACGTACACCGATTTATCTGTTACCCAATGCACATATATACGTACCGTAGTACACAATATATACAGCACACACATAACGTGCAAATAATACGCCCGAGCGCCTCAGCGTGTGTCCTCCCCGCCGAAAAAACTGCGGGGGCAGGACGTGATGAAGCGCCGAACTTGGCGCAGCCCCCTCTCTTGCGCTACCTCCGGCCCGAGGGCCGCAAACCAACCTAAGAGCGGCTGCACAGCCTATAACATGCGTATTCTCCCGTACGATACGCTGCAACCCATATACACATGTTACATCTACACACCCACATTACCTTGACCACAAACACCCATAATACTGTACGTACATCACTAAGTTACCCGACGCAATATACATATATATACCCATACCGACACATACATGTATATATAATATGAAAAACAATAGGATGATATAAAGAGAATACAATATCAATGAGAAGATACAACCAGAACCATATAAATTACAATAAAACTGGGCACCTACTAACATGACATTAACGACCCCACAGGGTGCTGTTGGGGAGGGGGGGGCGCGGGAGCAGCCGCATCTCAGCGCAGGCCTGCAACGAGTCCCACCGCAAACCCCTTGTCCCCGAGACCAATAAACGAAAAGAGGGGAGGCGGTAGGAGGGCATTCTGCCCGCGCTTACATGCCAACAGAGGAGACTTAAGGCACCAACCACGTGAGACTGCGACCCGCCCCCGAACGGGCGCGAGCAGACGAGGGGAAAACGCCGCGGGGACCGGGAGGGGAACTGACTGAGGCCGTTGCACCGGCCCCCCTCGGGCGTGCTCAGCCCCGCGGACCACACCACGTGGGCGACGCAAGTGAGGCCGCCAGACCCCGCGCCGCCAGGAGAGTGCGGGGAAGGGGTACTGCACACCGCCTTACGCGCGGGCCGCCGCACGCAAAGCGGGGAAACCTGCACCGCCAGGCGCCCAAAACCAAAAGGAAAAGGAGGACGCGCTCGCACCTGCCGACGCCACTGAGGGCGTGGTTAGACGCCAGCAGAAGGGGCACAATAGGGCGGAGCCACAGTGAAAAAGAGTTGAGGCCGGATATAGGTAGATGCGGGACGATGCGACAAACCGGAACGCCCTCCCGCACCACAGTACCTTCTGCACCGGACAGCCCCTCCCCGCCGGCCATCCGACGCGGGGGGGATCAGGGTGTGGGTAAGATGGGAGGGGCCCCTAACCCCCACGACGCTCCGTCAGGACAGGTAGCCCCCAACCTAGAGGCAGAAGCCGTACTGTACTAACGGGCGGTGTGAATGAGGGGATTGTCCAACTCGTCTGGCCGGGCAGCCAAAGAGGATGTGCTGCCCGCCAGCTGGCTTAGTAGGCCTTCTGGGACTCCTCCACTGTCCTGGGGAGGGAGGATACGCAGGGTAGGGGGGCGGGCCAGCGAGGGCAGGCCGGGACCCCGCGTATGAAGCCCCCACCCTATGGACTAGGGGGGCCGCCGTGAAGGTGTCGTTTGTGGACGTATAGATTTCATAAAACAAAGAGGTCTAGTCCACCTATAATTGAGAGTGTATCAGGGAATTATCAGGGGGGTACACATAATACTAATAATAAGCAATTATACATTTATTTCAAATCTGTTTGATGCACAGGTTCACGTGTAACTGAAGGTGTTGTGGGTTATAACTTCCCAATTGCAGCTTCCTTTTGACACATTTATTCTTTTGTTTAGTCTCCACAGCAGGGGTCCAGTAGTGTGGGGGGGGTGTTTTGGAAATTAATCTATATTTGTTTCTTTGCGACACAACAATCTTATGCGAATAAAGAAGACAACGTTTTTCTCTCACAGTTTCAGCACATGTTCTTGGTAGCAAAAAAACCTCCCTGCTCAATTACAGAGAAGTATGACTACAAAATTAGTTTAGAAGAAAGGATAGATAAAAAAAACATATGTGTAATCCTTCAACATATTGACAACAATTGTATTAACTGAGTATTAAAAATGAAATATTATTTTCTATTGCTTTTTAGAGTTCTCTGTCCTGAGGGATGCCTAAATGTAAAAGGAAATGTGTGGGGATCCGATACCTACAGAGATGTAAGATCAACGTTTATAGGAAATGTTCTCCCTCTTTATTTCATTTTCACACGCAGAAGAAAAGTAATCATTATACTGTACATATATGCCTTTAACGTTCGTTATTTTCATTTTTATGACATTTTCGCCACTAGGAGTCCTCAATTTGCCGAGCCGCCATCCATGCTGGGAGACTGACCAATGATGGAGGAAGAGTGATGGTGGAGAAGAAGCCAGGAAAGAGCAGCTACGAGGAATCCACAAGGAATGGAGTAAGAACAAGAAGCCACGGTGAATGGTCCGGGTCATTTGTGTTCATGTTATTATCCGATATCCAAATCATAATAGAATCGACTTCCAACCTTCCAGCAACAGGTACCCTTCTGTCAAATCATTTATTTTTTATATATTTTTTTATCAGGTACTTATATATTTGCAACAATAAATATGTAATTGTGTCCAACTCATTATTTGTCTAAATTGTTACAGAAATAACATTGGAGACCAGACCACCAACAGGTAACATTGAGCAGTTTTCTGTCTTGTACAATGCTTAGCAGAGCAGAGAGAACGTCTTCATTGTTATTTGTGAACAGCTAACGTAAAAGAAGCATTAAGTAAAAAGAAGCTTAAAGTAATATAATAAGTCAGCGGTGCGCAAAGTGGGGGGCGCGACCCCCAGGGGGGACGGGAGATTGTGCTGGGGGGCGCGTGCAGTTGCAGAGGCCCCGCGCTCTTCCCCCAGGCATTTAAATTAAATGCCGGGGGATCGCGTGAGGCCCCTGCAACTGTTTACTTACCGGGATTCAGCCGTCTGTGTTGCGTAGCCATGGCAACGCGGCGTCTATTGACCTGACGTCACACGCCCAACGTGCAAGCGTCATCTGATGCGGATGAAGGTAGGCATGGGGCGCGAGTGCCGGGGGCAGAGAGACGGGGGCACAGCACAAAAAGTTTGCGCTCCCCTGTTATAAGTTATAGATGGAAGGATAAGTGTATAGATGGACGTTTAGTGATTGTATCACCCGCTTTGCATGACAAGTGCTATATCAACTAAACTGTGTGTATTGTAATTTGTTACATACTGTAATAAGACAGAACGTTCTATATCCATATAAAAAGCTTATGGGTAAAACAATATTGCAGCACATAAATGGAAGAGGAATATAAATTCAATGAGAATGTCAGCAGAAAATTCAGGAAATTATCAGGGTTCCAAATAATAATAATAGCAATTATACATTTTATTTTCAAATCTGTTGTTGCACAGGTTCACGTGTAACTGAAGGTGTTGTGGGGTTATAACTTCCCAATACAGCTCCTTTTTGACCATCATTTATTCTTTTGTTTTGTCTCCACTGCAAGGGGTCCAGTATTGTGGGGGGGTTTTTGGAAATTAATATCTATATTCTGTTTCTTTGCTGACACACAACTCTTCTGAGAATAAAGAAGACAAACGTTTTTCTTCTCACAGTTTCAGCACAATGTTCCTGGGAAGCAAAAAACCTCCCTGCTCCAATTACAGAGTAAGTATGACTACAAAATTAGTTTAGAAGAAAGGAGATAATAACAACATATGTGTAATCCTTCAACAATGACAACAATTGTTAAATTGAGTATTAAAAATGAAATATTATTTTCTATTTCTTTTTAGAGTTCTCTGTCCTGAGGGATGCCTAAATGTAAAAGGAAATGTGTGGGGATCCGATACCTACAGAGATGTAAGATCAAAGTTTATAGGAAATGTTCTCCCTCTTTATTCATTTTTCACACGCAGAAGAAAAGTAATCATTATCTGTACATATATGCCTTTAACGTTGGCGTTATTTTCATTTTTACGAACATTTTCGCCATAGGAAGTCCTCAAATTGCCGAGCCGCATCCATGCTGGGAGACTGACCAATGAGGAGGAAAGTGATGGTTGGAGAAGGAAGCCAGGAAGAGCGCTACGAGGATCCACAGAGATGGAGTAAGAACAAGAAGCCACGGTGAATGGTCCGGGTCATTTGTGTTATCTACATCCGATATCCAAATCTAAGAACGACTTCCAACCTTCCAGCAAGCACAGGTACCTTCTGTCAACAATCTTATTTTATATTATTTTAACAGGTATATATATGCAACAATAAATATGTAATTGTGTCCAACTCATATATTGTCTAAATGTTACAGAAATAACATGTGGAGACCAGACCACCAACAGGTAACATTGAGCAGTTTCTGTCTTGTACAATGCTTAGCAGAGCACGTGAGAACGTCTATTGTTATTTGTGAACAGCTCACGTTAAAGAAAGCACTAAGTAAAGAAGCTTAAAGTAATATAAAAGTCAGCGGTGCGCAAAGTGGGGGGGCGCGGACCCCCAGGGGGGACGGGAGATTTGCTGGTGGGGGCGTGCAGTTGCAGAGGCCCCGCGCTCTTCCCCCAGGCATAAATTACAATGCCGGGGGGCGCGTGAGGCCCTGCAACTGTTTACTACCGGATTCAGCCGTCTGTGTGGTAGCCATGGCAACGCGGCGTCTATTGACCTGACGTCACACGCCCACGCAGCGTCATCTGATGTGGATGAAGGTAGGCATGGGGCGCGAGTGCCGGGGGCAGAGAGACGGGGGCACAGCACAAAAAGTTTGCGCTCCCCTGTTATAAGTTATAGATGGAAGGATAAGTTTATAGATGGACGTTTAGTAATTGTATCACCCGCTTTGCATGACAAGTACTATATCAGCTAAACTGTGTGTATTGTAATTTGTTACATACTGTAATAAGACAGAACGTTCTATATCCATATAAAAAGCTGATGGGTAAAACAATATTGCAGCACATAAATGCAAGAGGAATATAAATTCAATGAGAATGTCAGCAGAATAGCAATACCTTAGTTAATTTAATACAAAAAAAAAGTACAACATCCATATTTGATTGTGGGTACTGAAAAAATATCATAGTGCTATTAATATTGCAATATATGGTGACTTGTTTAATTTTCAAATAATTTGAAACAAAGGTTCTTTTGCAACCAGAACATCTCCTGAGATTATTGCTCCACTATAAAGTCTAATTTTTGTCCATTATGCATTGTTTTATTTCCCAGCAAAGTGCCACCTGTGTTACGTGGAGGTTAAACGCATATTACAGCTCATATTCTGTTTCTTTTCTGAAATGACAACCTGAATGAGTGACTGAAGAAGATAACATATTGCTTTCTTCTTGTAGTTTCAGCACCTTGCTCCATGGCCGCAAAACAATTACCTGCACCCATTACAGAGTACGTATGACTACGAGATGAGTTGTGAAGGGAATGGAGAAAATACAAATTAAATGGAATTCTTCAACAACCCAGAACATTACCTGGAGTATAAAAAAATAACCATCTCTTTTATTTCTTTTAGAGTTATCTGTCCTAAGGAATGTCTAAATGAGAAAGGAAATGTGTGGGGATCCAATATCTACACTGATGTAAGATTAAAGTTGTATTAAATATTGTGGAAAATGCTATGCCTCTTACCTTTTCTGCACAAATAAAAATGATCAATTAATTACAAAGACAAAAAAAACTCATATTTAATACTTTCAACCACTAGGAATCTTCCATTTGCCGAGCCGCCATCCATGCTGGAAGACTGACCAATGACGGTGGAAGTGTGATAGTGGAGAAGACTTCGGGTCAGAGTAGCTATGAAGATTCCACAAGGAATGGAATAAAAACAAGAAACCATGGTGAATGGTCTGGGTCATTTATATTCAGCTCTTCATCTTCTTTCGAAATTGTTACAGACATATTGTCAGCTTACAAGACACCAAGAGGTAAAATTATACACGTATTTCCTTTTTCTATTTTTCCCAAGGTTTATAAATATCCACTCCTAAACATTGTAATAGTTACATTTAAAGGCGGAATAAGGGCGTTGCGAGCGGGCCTGCTTCCCCCTGGCGCCACCTGATAGGGGACGCAGAAGGGGTACACAGAGATTCAGCTGTCGGAACACAATGTCGGATCCGAACGGGCTGTAAAAACTGTGATGTGTCTCATATCAGGCATGCAGACCTAGCCAGGGCAGGCATTTCATTTGGCAGAAAATCAGCGACATAGTGGTAATTTCATCGGATAACCGATTCGAGACACAT
This sequence comes from Ascaphus truei, assembly GCA_036426205.1. Lineage (NCBI taxonomy): Eukaryota > Metazoa > Chordata > Amphibia > Anura > Ascaphidae > Ascaphus > Ascaphus truei. Next base: position 16,912 of record WSYH01011063.1, read on the forward strand.
AGCAAGTTAATTATACCACCATAAGGGGTGATGCCCGCATATTCACTCAGTAAATCAAACAGTAAGTACAGTATATTATAGTATACTATGTTCATGCAGTGTGTCTGCAGATGACAGAGCAGTAGCAGCTAGCGTGTAGTGAGTACTTATCCTAACATATATCGGCAGTTCCAGCACAGGTAGCATCAGCGTCTAAAGCTGGACAGTCAAATCGGGGCACAATAGCCTGGCAGCAATCACTGTATTTCTATATTAAGTCGGCATACAGTATATATGTGTTTTGCCTTGGTTCTATAAATTGGGGGAGGCGCCGTTGGTGGAACTTACCCCGGGGACAAAAATACCTAGTTCTGCCTCGGGTTACATTTGTAACGATTACTTGTCTAGTAAAACTAAACAAGTAATAGTTACAAATGTAAGCAAGATAGTTTCTTAAAGTTAAATTAGTGAAAACGTGTAAGTTCTCAAAAGCTTTTGTAGAACTGCATGTGTAAAAAACTGTTGGTCTGTTAAAATATATCAAAACTAGCAATAACTCTGAAACACCCCTATACGTTAAATGTACTATTTTAGAAGAAGTGTGTATTGTCATGTTATGATAAAATAGTTGCATAATTATTAAATAATATTGTATTAAGGCAGGCAGGGAGGAAAACCTTTAAAACAACTAAGGCTGTGTGTATAGTGCAGGCGCGCACGCATGACGGAGCACATGGAGTCATGTGCGCCAGTCGAGTGATCCCTGCAGTCTGATGGGGAGGCGTGGTCATGATGTCACCAGGCTGGTTCACCCTCATTGGCTAATCCGGTTACGTGAGGTGGCCGTTGCGCGTAAAAAGGAAATTATTTGTCAGGTCAAAATTCTGCCACGCGGTCGCGCGCACTATGGCAGGCCCATTAGAACTACTGTATTTTGTTCGCACCGCGAGCACCGTCGCACACGCCGTCACGTGTACTATAAACGGGCTTAAGTGGCACTTACAAATGCTGTAAGTCGGAATAACTTTAAATGACCTACTTTCATATGTAAACAAAAGGGTATGCTGCACACCAAAATTGAATAAATAAATACATACAGTTTACCGGTGCTGCTGGTTCAAGGAGTACCTGTCAGAATTATTCCACGTCTATACTAAGGAAAAAAGGATCCAACTCTCTACAGATTTTATATCAAAGCGAATTTATTTGTGCCACACAACGTTTCAACCTGAACAGGTCTTTTTCAAGTGCCTAGTCCCTACTTTCCTATGTGCCAATCTTGTTATAGAAGTTAAACATATATTTGAAATATTTATTTTTTTAGTTTATTTTAGCAGTAATTGGCCTTTATTTAAAAAAATCTGCTTTGATCCATGTAGATTAAAAAAAAAACTACAAACAGGGGACTTTGTATTTCACTCTGTTACAAGACTTCTGTTTTTGTGAGACGATTTTGAAGACTTGAGGTTGAGGTCCACATGCCATCAAAACCTCTCATATGGATTATGTCCCTTTTAATAGACTGTCTCATTTACAGTATTTCGAATTACACCCAGCAGTGGTAGTGTTTGTGATTAATGTACTCCGCATTTTGTGTAACTTTTAGAATTACTTGCCTAGAATAATGAGTAATAATACACATTTTTTTATATATCTGTTTCAAAACAGTTTCAGCTCATTGCTCTTTGAAAGCAAAAGATTTACCTTCGCCCATTACAGAGTAAGTATAACTATATATATATTTTTGTTAATTTTTGTGCGAATGGACTTAAACTTATAAAAGTGCAGCAGAACATTAAGGGAGAACATCTATATACTGTAATGCAAATCAGCCTTTTGGGCCTCTTTTGATCTGAAAATCCCCTTTGAAGGTAATGGGAATTTCAGATGAAAACGGCCCAAACAGCTGCTTCAGATTATATACAATTAACTTTTAAAACATATATTTATTAACACATCATCTGACACCAGAAGACACCTTTAAGGCCAATTAAATAGAAGGGCTATGATGTCGTCTGGCTTCGGACAGTCTTATGGTATAGCACACCTTAGTAAATATGTGCTTAAATATTTCAACAACAGTTACTGTTGCTGTTGGTATCCCAATCAATTGTCCTTCTTGTTTCTAGAGTTGTATGTCCAGCGGGATGTCTGACAGAAACATCGACTGTTTGGGGAACTGGGACCTATTCAGATGTAAGCTCAAACCTCAATGAAAACTAGCACATTTTTACATGGCATGTTCGGAATTCATTTATCGTGATAAGAACAAGCAAATATATGTGTTCAGAAAAATGAAGCCGAGGTCTGTTGCAGATTGTGATTCTTTTCCATGGGCCAAATATGAGAGTTCTTTGCAGATGAAATGATAGTGTACTGAGCTTTTAAAGTATACAAATGAATAAAAGACGTCGGAGGTTTCAAAAGCTCCGTAGACTATAATTTTATCAATGAAGCAATCTTATGTTTGTCCAATACGAGGTATCAAAACCTACAACAGGACTACCGGTGTGCCTGATGCGGAGGCTCCAGCTTGTGCAGAACGCTGAAGCTCGGATGCCGAGACATGTTTCTAGCTTTGAGCATATCACTTCCATCTTACACGATCTGCACTGGCTTCCAGTGGTCTTCCGTGTTTCAAGTTGCACGTAATGGCCTTTAAAACCTTGCATGGCCAAGGGCCTGCCTATCTGCAGCCTCTTTTGATGCCCTGGAGGGAAGCTGGCTATGATCAGTGGGGGTCTGTGGGGGTCTGCAGTGGTGGTCTCTGTGCCAAGGGTACTGCACCCTACGCTGGGTGGACGGGCCTTCTCGTGTGCAACATCCGCAAGAGCTCAGGTGTACAGTAGATCGACTTTACCACTGTTTTGAGCACAGTGTAAGACTTCTTTCTTTCTTTTGGCTTTTCCTGTCTAACAAAATTGATTGTGTATAATTTGAGTTTATTCTTAAACTAATTTAATTTAGTGCGGTGCCCCCTCATGTGGAGGCGTGGTTTTACTTAAAAAAATAAATGATGTTAAACTTTCCCAGTAGCATTACAGCTACTAGAAACAACATTAATCTCCCCTGTAACATATATCTCCCTCTATTAGGATTCTTCCATTTGCCGAGCTGCAATCCATGCAGGTGAAATGACCAATGCCGGGGGAAGAATAATAGTGGAAATAAAACCAGGAAAGATTAGTTACAAAAAATCCACACAGAATGGAATTACATCAAATAACTTCAGTGCCTGGTCTGTGCCATTTGAGTTGAGTTCATCGTCTTCTTTCGAAGTTGAAGCAAACCCATCATCGGGTTCCAGTTTCACATACACAATAGGTAAAACTGTGTTTTCTACATTTATTGAATTTCTAGATACATATATACCCGAAATCCTAAACATTACACACAAAACGAATAAAAGCAACAGTTACACAAACAGGCTTACGAAATGATGGGTTGCAAAGTCTAGCAAGCTTCATACCTAGCGTCAGTTGCACCCATTTAAACGGCTCAGAGATCGCAACAGAGAAAGCGTTCTGCCACAGGCCTGCGGTCCTGCAGCCATGTCTGCACTATTGGGGTGTTTACCTTTCTTGCAGCCTGCAAAGGCGTTTAGGCAGGCTGCATCTGTATATTAAAGTTTTACATTCAACAAAAAAGTTTTTATGGTAGCTTAAATTATTATAAAGGAAAACATTATTTACCAAGAATTCAATATAGATTCAATGTTTTTTACAAAAGGGAAAATATAGTGCCGACATGAAAATAAAAGGACACTGAAGGAAAATGTAGAATGACGAGTAATAACACCACACTTGCATGGGGACGTCCCTCCCTAGATGAAAGTAATAATAATAGCATGTTCTTGTATAGCGCTGCTAGTTTTACGTAGCACTTTACAGAGACATTTTGCACACAGTCCCTGCCCCGTGGAGCTTACAATCTATTTTTTGATGCCTGAGGCACAGGGAGATAAAGTGACTTGCCCAACGTCACAAGGACTGACTGACACCTTGAAAAAAGTATAACTATTTTAAATAAACCTTTTTTATATCTCCATGGTGATACATTAAAACAGGGCCGCTTGATGGCGGTGCCATCTGTGAGAATGCACCATGCCCCGAACTTACAGAGGCCCCGGGCTTACACAGGCCCCACACTTACAGAGGCCCCACACTTACAGAGGCCCCGCACTTACAGAGGCCCCGCACTTACACAGGCCCCGAACTTACAGAGGCCCCGGGCTTACACAGGCCCCACACTTACAGAGGCCCCGCACTTACAGAGGCCCCGGGCTTACAGAGGCCCCGCACTTACAGAGGCCCCGGGCTTACAGAGGAGCCCCACGCTTACAGAGGCCCCACACTTACAGAGGCCCCGCACTTACAGAGGCCCCGCACTTACAGAGGCCCCGCACTTACAGAGGCCCCACACATACAGAGGCCCCACACTTACAGAGGAGTCCACACTTACAGAGGAGCCCCGCGCTTACAGAGGCCCCACACTTACAGAGGAGCCCCGCGCTTACAGAGGCCCCACACTTACAGAGGAGTCCCGCACTTACAGAGGAGTCCCGCGCTTACAGAGGAGCCCCGCGCTTACACAGGCCCCACACTTACACAGGCCCCACACTTACAGAGGAGCCCCGCGCTTACAGAGGAGCCCCGCGCTTACACAGGCCCCACACTTACACAGGCCCCACACTTACAGAGGCCCCACACTTACAGAGGAGCCCCGTGCTTACAGAGGCCCCGCACTTACAGAGGCCCCACACTTACAGAGGAGCCCCGCACTTACAGAGGCCAGACACTTACAGAGGAGCCCCGCGCTTACAGAGGCCCCGCTCTTACAGA
>WSYH01011064.1:0-21731 GCA_036426205.1 Ascaphus truei
TGTGTGTGTGTGTGTGTGTGTGTGTGTGTGTGTGTGTGTGTGTATATTTATACACACACACTGTGTGTGCGTGTCTATGTATGTGTGCGCATGTTTATGTGTGCATGTGTATGTGTGCGTGTGCGCATGTATACGTGTGCGCATGTTTGTGTGTGTATATGTGCGTGTGCGCATATATGTGTGCGTGTGCGCATGTATGTGTGCGTGTGCGCATGTTCATGTGTGTGTGTATATGTGTGCGTGTGCGCATGTATGTGTGTGCGTGTGTGTGCATGTATGTGTGCGCATGTGTATGTGTGCATGTGCACATGTGTATGTGTGCATGTATATGCGTGCGTGTGAATATATATCTATATCATACACACACATACATACACACCTATGCTCCGCAGGGCCGGCCCTGTGCCTGCAAAATGTCTCTGTAAAGTGCTATGTAAAACTAGCAGCGCTATACAAGAACAAGCCATTATTAATTTTAATAACACACACTTTGAATTGTACACATTCACATACACACAAAATTAAATATACATATTGTTTACAGTATGATATATACAGATAAGATTTTAAATGAGTTGTTAAATTAAAACACTATTAAAACAATAATTAAAACGGTATTAAGTCTATGAGTTAAACTTATATAACACATAATATAGCGATCTAAAGGAAAACTGGTTTATTTAAATAACTGGTGAAGGAATCTAAGGGAGAACAAAAGACTGTAATTAGATAACATAATGATGCATTACAAAAAAGGTTTGATATCGAATTCTAGATTTAAACCTGAGGGGGATATTGTTTGGAGTTCGAACATCCAATAGGATTCTCTCTTTATAAGAGCAGAATTCCTATTTCCCCCTCTCCAGTGGGGCATAATTTGTTCTATAGCTTTAAATGTAAGACCTTTTGGATTGGCATTGTGAAATAATAAAAAATGGTTAGAAACACTATGAGTAGTTAAGTTCTTTTTAATGTTTCCAAGATGTTCCAATATACGGGTTCTGAGGGGACGTATGGTTTTACCTATGTATTGTAAACCGCAATTACACTCTAAAAGGTATACTACGAAATTAGATCTACAGTTAAGATGCTATTTGATTTTATATGATTTTTGGGTGGTAGTAGATATAAAACTATCGCCCATTTTAGAACTGTATTGACAGGCTGTGCACGATTTACAGTCAAAAAAGCCCTTTGGTGGATCTAACCAGGTAGAGAGGTTGGTCACAGGTTGTCTCCTTAATGCACTGGGAGCTAGTCTGTTTTTAATATTTGGAGCCTCTATCTGGTAGATGTTTACCCTAAATTGGGTAATTTTTTTATTATGGGCCAATGTTTGTTAAGGATTTTATTTATTTTATTAGCATCCTTATTATACTGTGTGATGAAGGGCACCTTTATCATATTATGTTCCTGACTATTTTTATTATTAGTTGAAATCAACATAGATTCTCTAGATGTAGAATTAGTTTTAACCAATGCTTGATGTGTTGTATTGGCATCATAGTGTCTCTCTGCAAATTTCCTGGATAGTATAGCAGATTGCTCCTCAAAGATGTGATTATCAGTACAGTTGCGTTTCAATCTACGGTATTGTCCGTATGGGATGTTTGCAATCCATTTATTAAGATGGCAACTGGATTGTAAAATAGTAATGCAGTAATGAAATAATGAAATAAAAAGTTTTACACAAGAGTCTCTGATTCCTTCGGTTTGAAGTGAGCGTGTGGGGGAGAAACGTTTCATGCATAAATCAATCCATAAGGTGTGTTTGTAATGGACTCAGCCAGGGTGGGGGGCTGTATAAGCAAAAGATAATCCAATGATAGATATTGTACTGCAATGTGTCTGTAAAGTACTTACAGCGTCTTTGTTGCTTCCCTTGTTGCACCGTGTGTCCCACACCCTCCGTCAGCTGGCCGGTACTCACGATGAGCTGTCCGTGTCCGCCTGTCTGTGCTGTAACGATGAAAGGAACCCCACACAAATTGCTCACAGTGCGTGCTCCAGCCAGAGGTTCAAGTAGAAAAAATATATTGGAAGAGGTGGTCACTGCCTTCTGATAACAGGAATCACCAAGCGTAGTATAATAAAAATTAATATTTATTCATGGGAAAACACACAAGTAGTGTATACTCTAACGCGTTTCGTCTCAGTTGAGACTTTATCAAAGAGTAAAGAACACTAATACTGGGAAGGCAAATGCAACGGGGCTTGTCAGAGGTGAGGAGCGGCGCAATCCAGGTATCTGCCAGGTACATACCGGGTATTTGCTCTAATAAAGTGTGTCGGTGCAGTAGCAGTGACAGTGACGGCAGCACTGTACATACAGGGATAAGGATAGTATTATTACATAGCAGTGACAGTGAACACTAATAGAGCTAGCGCCGTTTTTTTCACCTTCACAAAGCACGTAAGTTGGACAATCTGTAACATTAATTTGTGGATTAGTCCAATTTCTGGTGTCTGATTCCTTATTAATAAAAAATCTCTTAAGGTTGGAAAATTGGTAGGGGCGCTGTAACTGCTATGTAAAGAAGATGACCCAATAAACCTACCGTGTGACGTTTCAGTGATACTATATAAAAAAATGCCCTTAGGGAGTATGCAATACAGAAAAGGTTTGCCTAATATTTGTGAGAAACTGTACATAATACTGCTCTTCTCCCTATAGAAGTTTGCTTCTGGTAAAAAGATAGGCCTTACATATAGAAAACAAAACGAACGATTCCTGCGCTCCTACCAATTAGGCTAAAACAAAATAATGATCATCTGGTTCTCTGATCGGCCAGTCCCCTTATATAGACCGCGCTGTTCTATGTTCAACATGGAGAAGGGGCTGGCGACCAATCAGAGAACAGATCGTAGCTGTACCAGCCAATCGGAGCTGGGGGCTCACCTGGCTGTACGCGTCAAAGGAGGAGGTGTGTTGAGGAGACTCCGGATGCTGGCAAGCGGGAAATTCATAGTGGCCAATGGGAATCGTACCCATCAGCAACGGATTCCCCTTGCCAGCCCTATGCCTCCCACTGGGTAGGCTCCACCGAGTCTGGGAACACAAAGTGTCTCCCCCGCGGGGAGCCTTTGTCTCCAGACACAGTATACCGCCCTTCCCCGCTCACCAAACGTTTTGACACCTCTCGACTTCCCTTCTCCTCTTTGATCCCTCATCTCTATGCAGACATCCTGGCTACTTATCGAAATACCAGGACTGTCTGTATAGAAATGAATACACATTTTAAAAGTACATTTTTTTTTCTCTAACATGGGCTCGGGAATACAACTATTAAACTAAGTATAGCGGGTGGGTAATACAATATTTTAAAGGGATGATCTTACGGGACCAACATACATACATGCATACGCGTACCTGCGGTTTGCGGGTAAAATGGGGTAACAACCCCCCTGAAGAAGCGTGGTGTACACGCGAAACGATCGTCGGGAATGTGAGACGTCACATACGTGACGTCCTCAGAAGTGGCGGCATCTCCTGATTCAGGCAGCAAACAGGCAGCAAACAGGCAGCAAACAAGTGACTCTATAGATTGTGGCAACAGACAGGCTTGTATTATCGATTACACTTTCCTTGCTATTTGATCCGCTGAAGTCTAACTCTGTTCTCTATCCATTACGGACTCACGTCCTTTGAGGTGCTCAAGCATTGATATCAGCTAGATCAGCAGAAGTATCCGATGTAGGAAGTGTATTTCCACAGTGTATTCATGTAATTACGTATATATGTCATTTATTATTGAGATGACATTGTGGGGATCTATACACAACTAAGGATGTATCTTCTTTATACGGAGTACAGTATATAGACGCGTTTTTGGATGTCATATAGGAGAGAGACATATGTATATATTCATTGGGAATTTACATCCAATCGCTTCTATCTCTGTGTATATAGTGTATGAATGTGATAATTAATTCAGTTATCGCTATACAAACGAGATACACTTAAGATCTTACCACAGATTGTTGTTTGAGCATATAAAACCATGAGTATCTTTATGATGATGGACTAAATCAGTCCTTATTTGAAGAGAAATTATACACTGAATTTTCCTATCTGCTAATGCCAATACATACCTGCTGACCTGAACAGTATTATACATATGAAATAGATGCTTGGTGAGAGCAGCCAGAAGTTATTATAGAAAGTTACACCTAACTTTGATGGTTGCAAACATAGCCACTTCATTATGGGGTTCTTTTTAATGGATGAATGTATGTATGTGTTTTTAGCCAATATTTGAATTTAATAAAACTTTTTTGTTTTTTGATCTTCCCGGTTTCTAATGGTCAATAGACCTAATAACAGTAAGTATCTGTTGGACCACTATAGTCCGCCTACTTATACCCAGCATTGAGTGCTAATAATAGAGGGAATCTTTCTGATCCTCCTTGGATCAACTCTGTTAATATAAGTCCTTCTTCCCTCCAAGCACCTGCTTAAACGTACCTTCATTTTGTTTATACATAGCTATGGGATGAGCGGTCACATCTCCTTTATATGTTATTGGACAACAATAAAGTTTACCATACACATAGTGTACCCCATAGTGACCCACGGTTTTCAGGGGTAACCAGTCAGGCTTCACCTTTATTATGAAGACTGGCTACCCTTACCATCACAGGCACCATCTAGGAAGAGCCACAGGACGTGGGATACAGAGTGTCAAACCAGATATGTAATAGGCACCCATTATACAGTACCCTGTTTTATGACAAAGTGAGTTAATACAAACACTCTACAAATACAAGTCTATTACCTACACACCAGAACGTGTAACCGTAGCTAACTGTATCCTAGGCAGTCCAATCTCCACCGTCCGCTGCATCCAAAGAGGGGCAAGTATGGCAGCTTCAGATGGTAGAATAAAATGATCAGATCAAAAACCCACAATCTTAATGGGGCTAGATCAGAAGTGTCCAAAAGGAGGGACTGAGACAAAGCAAATTGATGGATAGGTGAAGAAAGTGTGTACAGGACATAAATCAAAGTCTACCCCCAAAGATGAATCGCCATCCATTATTCACCACGAGAATAAAACTGGATTGAAAACTGGTTAAAGGACAGACAACAGAGGGTTGTCATAAATGGAACTTTTTTAGGTTGGGCTAAAGTCGTGAGTGGAGGAGCTCAGGGATCGGCACTGGGACCCCTGCTTTTTAACTTGTTTATTAATGACCTTGAGGTTGGGATCGAGAGCAAAGTCTCCATCTTTGCTGACGATACAAAATTGTGTAAGGTAATAGAATCAGAGCAGGATGTAATTTTTCTTCAGAAGGACTTGGAGAGACTGGAAACGTGGGCAGGTAAATGGCAGATGAGGTTTAATACAGATAAATGTAAGGTTATGCATTTGGGATGCAAGAATAAAAAGGCGACTTACAAACTAAATGGAGATATATTGGGGGAATCCTTGATGGAGAAGGATTTAGGAGTACTTGTAGACAGCAGGCTTAGCAATAGTGCCCAAAGTCATGCAGTAGCTGCAAACGCAAACAAGATCTTATCTTGCATCAAACGGGCAATGGATGGAAGGGAAGTAAAAAGAGAGTGCAGAGAAGAGCCACCAAATTAATAAATGGGGTGGACATTCTAACTTATGAGGAGAGGCTAGCTAAATTAGATTTATTTACATTAGAAAAGAGGCGTCTAAGAGGGGATATCATAACTATATACAAATATATTCAGGGACAATACAAGGAGCTTTCAAAAGAACTATTCATCCCACGGGCAGTAAAAAGGACTCGGGGCCATCCCTTAAGGTTGGAGGAAAGGAAATTTCACCAGCAACAAAGGAAAGGGTTCTTTACAGTAAGGGAAGTTAAAATGTGGAATTCATTACCCATGGAGACTGTGATGGCAGGTACAATAGATTTGTTCAAAAAAAGGTTGGACATCTTTTTAGATGGGAAAGGTATACAGGGATATACCAAATAAGTATACATGGGAAGGATGTTGATCCAGGGATTAATCCGATTGCCAATTCCTTGAGTCAGGAAGGAATTAATTTTTCCCCTTAATGGGGTTTTTTGTTTGCCTTCTTCTGGATCAATAAGTAAGTATAGATATAGGATAAAGTATTTGTTGTCTAAATTTAGCATAGGTTGAACTTGATGGATCTACGTCTTTTTTCAACCTCATCTACTATGTATCTACTATGTAACTAATATATAGGAACCAAAAAAGCAACTGGAGTGAACCAATCCTCATGGTAATCATCTGTAAAATTAATTAAACCAAGTTAGAAAGGTCATATTCCGGTTAAGGCCCCCTGGATGGAGTGTTTACAACTCGCAAATCCAGAAGGCCTCCCTTCTCTACAAAGCCTGCACCCTATTCCCACCTCTCTGTGGTTTGGAGACCACTTCAATACTTTGAAATCGTAGCTGACTAACGTTGTGAACAAACTGTAGGAAGTGGACGGACACGGTTGGTCCCACACTTTGCATCAAATAGTGGACTTGTGTTGGCTAATACGCTCCTTAGCTTTATGTGTTGTTTCACCAACATATGCCAACCCGCATGGACACTTTAGAAGATACACTACATAATCCGAGTTACATGTTGCATAGCCCTTGATGTTATATTTTCGTCCAGTGCGTGGGTGTGTAAAGGTAGACCCCTTTTGGACATTGCCACACTGGGCACAGAACAAACAGGGAAATGTTCCTTTAATAGGGGCTCCCTGTCACAGGAGACCAGCACTTTTAACACCTTAATACCCGGATCCTTTGATTGAGCAAAGCAAGAGATAAAATAAATTGTAATTTATTTACAGAATGAACATACTCACGTAAGTTTACAAAAAACACTTGAAATACACTTACTACGATGGGGTAAAACGAAATCTTCTATTTCCAAAACGAAACTTTAGAAATAGAGTCTCTAGGCACAATTTCCCAGGAGCAGGAGTTGTGCGCAAACAGAGCCGAAAACAGTCTTTGGATAGTGGCGTCTCCCACAACCACCGTTTCTCCGCCGGAGCTGCCTACTTTGTTCTACCGCCATAGAATTGGTTCTGGATTCCTTAGTTCTTACGAACTCTTGACTTGCGTTACAATGGTATAAAGTTTAAAATCCATCTTAGATGAATCTGACTCCCGATCGGATGCAGGGATTCTTATGCTGTAAAAATTCCTATCTGTAACCTCTGCCGCCAATCTCTTTACTGTGAATAATATTCCCACCTATCCCAGAGTTGCCCATACTTGGCAAAACCTGGCAGAGGGCTACTTAGTTTGCTTTAGGGCATGCGCGAACCTCACACCTTTGATGCTTAGCATACCAGACCCAGACCCCTTACCTGGCGACATTTTGTCTGGCCGGACATCTGGCCCATTTGCCTGGACATTTGCTAAAATTGGGATACTTGCATTACCCCTCCCCACTTAACACCTTAGTCGGCCGAAGCCTTTTAACTCCAGACTTTTTCAGACATCCTGGCTCTGAGCCAGCGGAGTGTTTTCGAAGTCCGGGCTAAAATATTATGCTTCGCTTACCTCGCAGGAATTTCCTGCTATGCATTTTTAAAGTACAGTGATTACAAATTAAGTGTTTCTTCTGTTCCGGCCTTCTGAATGAAAATCCCCTTATGCCTATACTGTTGGAACAATTAAAATAGGGGGACTTTCATCCATCAATTTTTATATAACTTTATAAAAATTGCACTATAAACTTTTTCATAATTTTACCCAACCAGTGCTCACAGCAAATCACAGTGCGCTAGGACCTTCCTAGCCAAAGTTAGCTAAAAGCCGTGTGCTGTGAGCTACAGGGTTTTAAAACCATTTTTTCCTTTGCACGGTTACAGGGTGTAATACTTGCGCTGTCCACAAACAAGACAAGACCCCGGCACTGAGGTGGGAAGGTATAACACCACACACCCGCAGCAGCGGAGGCGTGCCTGGAAGGCGGATAGTTTAGCGTAGCCGGGTCTGGATTGGAGAGTGTAGGAGATGCAGTATACTTGCCGAGTTCCGGCATTGGAGAAGACAGAATAGGGGTCCGTAAGCCGTGGTCTGGGATTGGAGAGAGCAGCGTAGTCCGAGACCGCATGCCGTGTTCACGGGTAGGAGTGATCGCTGTAGTCAAGGGTATGCCAAAGTCCAAAATCCAGAAGGGTCCACAAACAAGCCGAGTTGGTACACAAGAGGTTAACTGCAAAGGAGAGAGCACTGCACAAACGAAGTGAGCTTCACAAGGCTACATAGGATTATGCTGAGCAAAGCATGGGAGGAAGCAGGACAAATTTAAAGGCAGGACAGGCCAATGGTGACAGGGGGTGGAGCGGAGGCGCGGCCCCAGCCAAGCTGGGATAGGCTGCAGGCAACAAGGCAGGGAAGAGAGACTTGCCACGCAGCTGGGGATCGTCGCACGTCATCGCGTGTGCGCGCAGCGCGGCAGAGACGCGTGATGCGTGTGGAAGGCGGGACCAGGTTCCGTGTGTCAGCTAGAAGACATGCGGGTGCGCGCATACTCTGTAATGAGAGCGGGGGAGTGTGCATGGGCAGAAACAGTGGCTGCGGCGGTAGCTGCAGCAGGTAAGGAGGGAACACACCGCAAAGGACGTGTTCCCCGATTCCTTACACAGGGAAACACTGCTAAAGTAATACATTTCATAGTTAGAAATACATTATTTTCGCCACATTATTCCGGGTGGGAGACACACAGAGATTTTTATTACAATCACAGTGTTACTGCCATTACTGGGTCGCAGAGCTGACAATCTACATTTCCCCAATAAAGCTCATGGGCACCCAGCCGGGCATAATACCTTTATTTATTGGCCTGGGTACCCCTTCACCGTCACAACTCCCCACGTCAAAGTGTAGAGACTGTTACAACCTCCTCGTTCGGTGGTTTAACGGGCCGGACAACTCTTGAGGTTAAATGTTCAACAGGACTGTCCTTGCGGGATAGTCCGTCCGCATTGCCATGCTCGCTGCCTTTCTTGTTCTGGATGGTAAAGTCAAACTCTTGCAGACCAAGACCCCAGCGCAGCAGCTTGGCATTTTCCCCGGACATTGTAACCAACTCAGGGGGTTATTGTCTGTGATTACTGTGAATGGGCGACCTTATAGATAGGGCTGCAGCTTGCGAAGTGCCCATACAATCGCCAAACACTCCTTTTCAATAGTGGCATAAGCCACTCCCTGGGCAACAATTTGCGGCTCAGATACACAACAGGATGCTCTCCTCCCTCCTCCCCCACTTGGCTGAGCACAGCACTGATACCAAAGTCAGAGGCATCAGTCTGCACCAAGAACTTTTTAGAGTAGTCTGGTGCAGCTAAAATAAGGGCACTGACCAATGCAGTCTTTAACACCTGACAGTGAAAAACAAACAGTGTTATCAATTAGCGCTTAAATATATTAAATTATAATAATATAGGTGAAAAAAATACCCAAACAAAGTGATTTAGAGTGTCTAATAAAAATCAATCAATTGTGAATTCTTGTGCTTGTGAAGTGAATATGCAAACAAACTGAATCAGATGCTGCTCAACATTTGAAGAGGATCCTTTTGTTGTAATGCTAATCTCATTGCCCCAATCTATGTCTGGATAATTAAAATCTCCCATTATGCAAACATGACCCAGTTTTTATGCCTTCTCCATTTGCAAAAGTATTTTAGCTTCCTCCATCTCACAGATATTCAGTGGTTCATTGCATATTCCCACAAACATTTTCTTTATACTTTTACCTCCACTGCTAATTTCTATCCACAAAGTCTCTACATTTTCATCATTCCCTTCATAAACATCATCCCTTATAACAGGTTTTAGATCCGGTTTAACATATAAACATACTCCACCTCCCCTGCTATTTGTTCGATCCTTCCAAAAAAGAGAATAACCCTCTAAATTAACTATCCAGTCATGAGTTTCATCCCACCATGTTTCAGTAATGCCTATGATATCATACTGCTCCCTTGCAGCTATTAATTCACACTCTCCCATTTTATCTGTAAGGCTTCTTGCATTAGCAAGCATGCATTTCATTTTTTTCCAGCCTGTACTATTATCTTATCTGCTCCTTCCGTTCTGCGCCCACTTGGTTTAGTGTTTAGAAGTTTTCTAGTATTATCTGTATTTACTATGGGTGTCTCACTGCTTGTCAAACTCGCACTTGCCCCATTCTACCTCCATACCCCCTTGTATCCTCCTCTATTCCATTTAGTTCATTATCTGTTTCATTCCCCTCCCCCCTCCATCCTAGTTTAAAATCTCCTCCAACCTTTTTAGCATTCTCCCCCCTAGCACAGAATATCCCTTTTCAATGAGGTGCAATCCGCCCCTAGAATATAGATGGCACCTCCCAGAAAAGGAGTCCCAGTCCTCTAAAAACCCAAACCCCTCCTCCCTGCACCACTTTCTTAGCTATGCATTAACCTCGCTGATCTCTGCCTGTCTCCTTGCGGTAGCGCATGACACTGATAGTATTTCAGAAAATACTACCTTGGAGGTCCTTGCCTTAAGCTTTTGGCCTAGATCCCTGTAATCATTTTTTAGGAGCCTTCATGTTTCTCTAACTTTGTCATTGGTGCCAACGTGTACCAAGACCGCCGGGTCAATCCCAGCCCCCCCCCCCCAACAATCTGTCTACCCGATCCGCAATGTGCCAAACCCGAGCACTCGGGAGACAACAAACTGTTCGGTTCATGCGGTCACGACAACAGATTGCCCTATCTACCTTCCTAATAATGGAGTCTCCTACAACCACAATCTTTCTTTGTATCTGAGCATCCTGAGTCCTCACTGTGCTGGAGGAACTATTCCCCTGGCTGCTAGAGGAATTAGTCTCCCACAGAGAGTCTCCCATTTCTGCCCCGACATTCCCAATATCTTCACTCAACATGGCAAATCTATTGGGATGGGTCAGCTCAGAAACGACCTGCCTCTCCCTATTGCCCCTGCTTCCCCTTCTAACTGTCACCCAGCTACCTAGCTGATCCTCACTAACAGCAACCAAGCTACCTACATGCTCCTCACTAACAGCGCCACCATCTGCACAACTAGTCGAATGAAAGGGCCTGCTCAGTGAGCTCTAAGTTTTTTGGGGGTGCTTAAAGACAATTATATGACCCAAATTATTGAGGATCCAACCAGGAGAGGGGCAGTACTGGATTTGGTCATATCAAACAATGTAGAAGTAATAACAAATATTCAAGTCCTGGAACATTTGGGTAACAGTGATCATAACATGGTCTCCTTTGAAATAAATTATCAAAAAACAGATTACTTGTGTTGAACAAAGACCTTAAACTTTAGAAAAACAGATTTTAATCAACTGAGGTCTAATCTACAAGTAATACACTGTGAAAATGTTTTTGCAGGGAAAAATTAAGAAGATAAATGGGCAGTCTTTAAAACATTGTTAGAAAAGCACACTTATCAGTGTATACCCTTGGGTAATAAGTATAAAAGAAATAAGTCAAAACCAATGTGGCTAAATAGACAGATAGAGGAGGAAATGGACAAGAAGAGGAAGGTGTTTAGATTATTTAAGTCAGAGATGATGGAGACATCGTATTATAAGGAACGTAACAAAAATTGCAAAAGGGCAATCAAATTAGCAAAAATGGATAATGAAAAAAGGATTGCAATAGAAAGTAAGGTCAACCCTAAAATGTTCTTTAAGTACCTTAATAACAAAAAATGAGAAAAGAAAATATAGGACCCTTTCAGTGTGAGATGGGTAGGCAGATTATTGGAGATAAGGAAAAAGCAGAGGTTTTAAACAAAGTATTTGCCTCTGTGTTCACCAGGGAAGAATCAAGTTTAGTAGTAGTGCCGCAGGAGGAAGCCACAACCTCCATATTGTCACGGTAGTGCTGCCCGCAGACCAGACCCATCCCTGTACTGTGGTGGGACGTATAGTAACACGCACCCGCAGCAGAGGGAGCGTGTCCGGAGTGTGGTTAATGTGATGTCAGGCCAGTAGGTATAGCTGTAGTAACAGATACTTGCCGGATCCGGAATAGAAGAACCGTGGTAGATACCGTGGCCGAGGGTCGGGCGAGAGATGTCCGTGTGAGGATTCGCTGTCCCGGCATTCAAGGACCATCTCCTCACCTTACTGGCCCTCCGATGACAGATACTCAAGATGCGCATTCTTCTGATCCTGTGACACGCGCACTCGCGGACCTTGCGCAGTCTGCTCCGGCATCTGCGGATCCTGATCCCGCCCCTCACCTGGGTGTACGTCGCGGGCGCTCATCCAGCCTTCCCGCTGACGCGCACGGTAGACTCCGACCCGCTCTGTTGATCAACAGAACCAGAGTGGCAGTGACGTGCGCTCTAGGCTACGCCCCCGCTCTGACGTCGCGCAGAACCGGCGTGGGAGTAGCACTCTCTCTAAACCCTGCCCTTTGAAATCTGTGACACGCGCGGGCTGCAAGCAACCTCCTACCTGATCAGGCTGCATCATCAAGCACACTTGCGTGCACCAGCAGCCTACTAGGCTTCACTTCCTGGTTACTCCCATGATTGCTATTGGAGCCTCCTCCTTTATATACCCTTCACTTAACAGCTTAGCTTTGCTGAGCATAGTCGTTGTGATGCTGTGCCTTGCCACATCTAGTTCCTGAACCTTGCCTTGCCTGACCTTGTTGCTGTTAACCTCTCGTTGCCGGAACCCTGCTTGTACCTTGGACTCCGACTCTCTCTACTCCTGATCCGGCTTGTTGACCTTGAGGCTCCTGTCCTGACCTTGGCTGAAGTACTCCAACAATCTGACTATCTCCTATCCTGCACCTGGCTACGTACCCCGACTATCCGATACTCTCCAATCCTGAACCTGGCTACGCACACTGACGATCCGCAACTCTCCACTCCTGAATCTGGCAAGTACCTCAACTATTCTAATATGTATAATCCTGACCTGGCCTGAATGACTACTCTACACTCTAGGCGCGCCCGCGTGGCTGTGGGTCAGCGTATCTCAATTCCCTGCCTCAGCACCACGGTCGCGCTTCGTTTGTGGTGAGCTACGCGTTACAGTATGCTCAGCCACACAAACTTCGACCCCGCTGAGGTAGCAAGAGTCCTGAGCACACACGCAAGCTACCTTGCTAGTATTGAGGAGAAAATTGTGACTAGTGACCAGAACGTGCGTTCCCTGAGGGAGAAGTTTAATACTTTCACTCACGCTCTTCAGAAACCTCGCTCTCTTTTTGCACCTGCAATTCCTGAGTCTGCCACCATGTCCTCTGCTCACATTTCTCAAGAACCCCGGTTACCAACCCCCAATCGCTATGGAGGTGATCCCCACGAATGCCGGGGGTTCCTTAATCTTTGCTTTATATAATTTGAAATTAATACTTCTCGCTTCATTTCTCCTCGCGCCAAGGTGGCATATATCATGTCTCACCTTACAGATGATGCCCATGCCTGGGCTTCTCCCATCTGGGAGCGAAGACCCGACCTTACCCAGGATATTGCTGCCTTCACCAAGGAGTTCTGGACGGTGTTTGATACACCCGGCCGTAAGGTATCTGCTTCATCTGCCCTTTTTCATGTGTCTCAACGTAATCACACTGTGGCCAGATATGCTCTTGAATTTAGGACTATTGCTGCTGAAACTGACTGAAACTATGTAGCCCTATCTGTGGCCTTCTGGCAAGGATTATCAGAGACCTTGAAGGATGAACTAGCAACATATGATCGCCCCTCAGACTTGGAGGAACTTATCGCTGTCTGCATTAAAGTGGATCATCGTATCCAAGAAAGGAGATCGGAAAAGGCTCACCGTCACAATTCTCCATCCCGGATCAATCCAGGTCAGGTGAGCCAAACTAGAGACCCATTTCCGGATACTTCTGAACCTATGCAGTTAGGGGGTACTAGCCTTTCCAAGTCTGAGAAGCTACGACGTAAGAATGCTGGTTTATGTCTGTACTGCGGTACCGCTGGACATTTTGCATATTTTTGTCCCCAAAAGTCGGGAAACGCAAGGTTCCCCTGAGACCTAGGAGAGTCTCAGTGGGAACGCTTTCTCTTTCCCCTATTTCTACTGATCAACCTTCTCGCATCCTACTCCCTATCATTATCTTTGTGAAGGGCTTCCAAGTGTCTACTCTCACTTTTCTTGATTCTGGCTGTGCAGGAAACATTATAGACCAAGAATTCGCAGAATGCCACCTGGTACCCATGAAGCATAGAAAGAAGCCCATTGCCCTAGAAGCCATAGATGGAAGACCTCTTCAGCCGGCATTTATCTCCTTGGAAATGGAGGTACATCAGCTCAGAGTGGAGGATAACCATTTGGAGAAAATCCAATTAAATGTGATTCATACTCCATCCATCGCAGTGATCCTCTGTCTACCCTGGTTACAGATCCATAATCCTCAGGTGGATTGGCTTGGCAAGGAACCTATTCGATGGAGTTCCCATTGCAACAAGATCTGCATTCTAGAAGCAAATAGTATCGGGGATACCACTGTGACCGAGCAGAAGGTGCAATTACCAGAGGAATACGCCGAATTTCTTGACGCTTTTGATAAGGTGAAATCCGAGGTCCTACCTGCTCATCACCCATTTGACTGTCCTATCAACCTGCTTCCTGGCACTAACCCAACTAGAGGGACTTCTTACCCATTGTCCTTGCCTGAGAACAAGGCAATGAAAGAATATATTGCAGAGAATTTGCAGAAGGGTTTCATACGTAAGTCTACCTCTCCTGCAGGTGCTGGATTCTTCTTTGTGAAGAAAAAGGATGGATCGTTTCGCCCCTGCATAGACTACCGAGCTCTGAACAAAATCACTGTTAAAAATCGTTACCCTCTGCCTCTCATTTCTGAATTATTTGATCGATTACAAGGAGCTAACATCTTCTCGAAATGAGATTTACGTGGTGCCTACAATCTTGTCAGGATCCGCCAGGGTGATGAATGGAAGACTGCGTTCAATACCAGGGACGGACATTATGAGTACTTGGTTATGTCTTTTGGTCTATGCAATGCACCAGCCGTGTTTCAGGACTTTGTAAATGAAGTTTTTAGAGACCTTCTCAACTCCTTTGTAATCATCTATCTCGACAACATTCTTATTTTTTGTAAATCCATTCTGGAACATGTCTCTCACGTTAAACAGGTACTTCTCAGGTTACGCGAAAATAGACTTTTTGCCAAACTTGAAAAATGTCATTTCCATCAGACATCTACCAGTTTTTTGGGATATATTATATCTGACACCGGTCTCACCATGGATCCCGCCAAGGTCAGAGCAGTTCTGGATTGGCCTCAACCTACTACCCTCAAGGCTGTCCAGC
Source organism: Ascaphus truei (assembly GCA_036426205.1). Taxonomy (NCBI): domain Eukaryota; kingdom Metazoa; phylum Chordata; class Amphibia; order Anura; family Ascaphidae; genus Ascaphus; species Ascaphus truei. The sequence goes on from WSYH01011064.1 coordinate 15,286, forward strand.
GCTTTCTTGGATTTCCTAATTATTATCGTCGATACATCCAAAAAATTTCTTCTGTAGTGGCTGCTTTGACCGAATTAACCAAGAAAGGAGCAGACCCAACTTCCTGGTCCTCAGCGGCCCTTCAATCTTTTGATCTTCTCAAAAAAGCCTTTGTATCCGCCCCGGTTCTCATTCACCCAGACCCCCAACTTCCGTTTACTCTAGAAGTTGATGCTTCTGATGTTGGGGTAGGCGCTGTGCTCTCTCAACGAAAGAATAATTTGTCCAGGTTGCAACCTTGTGTCTTCTTTTTCGAAAAAAAATTCTCCGGCTGAATGCAACTATGATATTGGGAACCGTGAACTGTTGGCAATTAAACTGGCACTCGAAGAATGGAGACACCTTCTGGAAGGTACCGATGATCCCATAACTATCCTGACGGATCATAAGAACTTACTTTACATCGAAGGAGCTCGGAGCCCGTCAAGCCAGATGGTCATTATTCTTCTCTAGATTCAATTTCATAATTTCCTATCTTCCTGGATCTAAAAATATCAAAGCTGATGCATTATCCCGCCAATTCTCTTTGGACGATAATTCCGAGGATCAGCAGAAACCTATTCTTCCCTCCAAGTGTATTCTCTTGGCTTCTTCATTTGGAGCTCTTAAGGACATTGTTCGTCAACAAAGTCATATTCCTCCTGGCATCTCGCCTCCTCAGGACCGTCTCTTCACTTCTGTCCCACATCGTAAATAGGTCCTTGAGTGGAGACATTCTTCCAGATCTGCAGGTCACCCTGGTATAAAGAGAACACTGGATCTTATTTATCTGACTTTTTGGTGGCCAGAGATGCAAAAGGATGTTAAAAATTTCGTAGCTGCGTGCTCTACATGTGCCAGGACTAAAACGCCCAGAACCTCTCCCTCTGGTCTTCTTCAGCCTCTCCCTGTTCCTGACCAGCCATGGACACACTTATCCATGGATTTCATAGTCAAGTTACCTATCTCCAAGGGTATGGACACAATTCTTGTGGTAGTGGACCGATTCTCGAAAGTCTCACTTCATACCCCTCAAGGGTCTTCCGAATTCCCCCAGGTTAGCTGAAGTTTTCATTAAGGAGATTTTTCGCTTACACGGAGTACCTGTGGTAATCGTCTCAGACAGAGGCTCTCAGTTTATTTCTCGGTTCTGGCGATCTTTTTGTCTTCAGCTTGGTATAGCCCTCCATTTTTCTTCTGGATACCATCCACAGACCAATGGTCAAATGGAGAGGACCAGTCGCTTGAACAATACTTACAATGTTTTGTGTCTGGTTCACAAGATGATTGGGCTGAACTCCTACCCTGGGCAGAGTTCGCTCATAACAACGCACGCAGTGGTTCTACTTTGGAATCTCCCTTCTATGTCAATTATGGAATTAACCCATCTACTCTTCCTATGGTGTTACTGTCCTCAGGGGTCTCAGTGGCAGATGAGAGGATCAAGGAGCTACAGGAACTTTGGAAAAAGATCCAGGTCAACATCAGGCAAGCGGTCAACAGACAGAAGACTCAGGCAGATCGTCATCGCAAACCTACTCTGGACTTAAAACCTGGTGACAAGGTCTGGCTTTCTTCTAAAAATATTAGGCTCAAGGTTCCTTCTATGAAATTTGCACCTGGATTTCTCAGACCCTACATGATTTCTGAGAGGATCAATCCGGTTGCATTCCGTCTCGCTCTCCCACCCGCTATGAAGATTCCTTCTGTGTTTCACGTATCTCTTCTCAAACCCGTGGTTTCAAATAATTTTTCTGTTCCTGTTCCTTCTACCTCTCCACTTATGGTCCAAGGTCAACCTGAAAATGAAGTCCAGTCCATTCTGGATTCCAAGATCTCCAGAGGATCACTGCACTATCTAGTGCATTGGAAAGGCTTTGGTCCAGAGTTGAGGACCTGGATTCCTAGCCACCGGGTCAACGCACCCAGATTGGTGCACATCTTTCATAAGAAATTTCCGGATAAGACTTCGTGGAGACGCCCGGAGGTTGCTCCTAGGGAAGGGGGGGTACTGTGAGGATTCGCCGTCCCGGCATTCAAGGACCATCTCCTCACCTTACAGGTCCTCCGGTGACAGACACTCAAGATGCGCATTCTTCTGGTCCTGTGACGCGCGCACACTGTGACGGTCGAGGAGTGCCAAGCCAGTAATAAAGGGGTCATCCCCATTAAGCACCCCCTTCAACCGTCTGGGAAGTGAGGGGTTAACCAGGAATGTACTATAATATACATGTTCCCCTGCTTCCCATCCCAAATGTATTCCCCTGGTTTAGTATGTTCCCACATTTAGAGTGTTGCACCACGCAAGTTACACTGGGAAAAGGTCGGGAGGGCAATGGTTAACGATGTTACGATATTACCCCTTGTTCCCTTTCCCCATGCTCAGGTACCACCTGCCGGCACGGTCCCATAGGTTGCCATTGGATCCCCATACAAGTCGATGGAAATTGGGACAGTTTTGGCCCTATTTCATGACAGGCCAGTAGATGGTGCCCGAGAGGATGAGTGGAGTTTCTCCATTGAAGTCAATGGAGGAGGTTTTCCCATTGAGATGAATGGCGGAGCTCCGCCATTATAGTCTATGACAGAATGTGCCCATAGGAATGCATGAGCGGAGTTACGCCATTGTAAGTCAATAGCGCCATGCCTTCCTATGGCAAATTCTTCAAATTCTTAGAGTGCGCCCTCGAAGAATGAAAGTGATACATTGTAGTGCAGCTGGACGGATGCCAAAACCACTTCAATGGAAGAGCTACAATCACTAAATGACCGTGGGAAGTAGCTCACAGTGAAGTTCAAAAGGTACTGTATTACATTGCATAACTCCAGCCCCGAAGGTGCCGGAGCGCCGGTTCTTTTTGCCCCTGACTCCAGGGGACTTCCTCTCACGACCCATGTAGGGTCCGACCCTCGGGGACCGCGAGAAGGGGTCGCACTAGCCACGATGGTCACCCCATTCAGCTCCAAAGGCGGGCCGGAGGTTCCATTGAATCCTATGGTGGCACCGGCCCATGCATTTCCTATGGCGGCGCCGGCCCTATTGATTCCAATGGAGGAGTGAGCCGCTGAGATTTCTCATAGCCTTTAGCGGAGTCCCCATTGATTCTAATGGCGGCGTAGCTCCATTGAAAGCCTATGGCGACAGAGCCCATTGAATCTAATGGTATGATTGAAAGGCAGTGATTTCTTTTAGCCTGTGGCGGAGAATCCTGCATTAAAGTTAATAGGAGGTTTTAACTTGTTTTTTTTATCTCCGGTTCTGGGGGTCATGGAAGGCTGATATTTGGCCACTATGGCGAGTGTCCTGCGACATGATGACCTAGCAAATTTCAGCCCGCTCAGACCCACAGAACGGATTATTTTAATATATGTATGTTATTAAAATATTACTCTGGATCCCTTATATCTCAAAGCCCGCGAAAACTACTGACCCATGAGGTAGCTAATGGATAGAAGGCGACAGTGTGGCAACAGTAAGCCCACTGAACAAATGCTCCCCCACCCTGATTAAGTATTCTAGGGCGGAGAAGAGCAGGACGTGGGTACTTGTGCAAAATGTTGTTCTTCACACCTCTGGTCGGAGTTTCCCAGGCCAGAATCCCAAATGGCAGACTAGGAGACACCAACCTTTTAGTGTGGGGGTTAGGAAATGGGACTCTGACCAGAGGATGGTGCGCATGTGCCAGCTACCTGGGGGCTGGTTCCAAAGTGCTTCCCACGTTAGCTGGCAAAGAGCAATTGGGTGCAGGTAATAATCACCCAATACCTGAGACCCAATGGTAGGGAATAGGATGAAGTTAGTTGTGGTGCTCAGTAATCAGACAAAGGTCCATTTCCACAACATATGCAACATGATGTCCAGATAAAAATGGAGTGTCCACAAAATATATCTTCAATGAAACTGGGGGGATATGTGTCTAGTGGTGTCCACGTGACAACCACACCAATTAACACATTAAGGAACACCCAACCAGTATGAATACATATATAAATGAATGTCCAGTGTATACAGGAAATATAATAAGGCACAGCGGCCCTTTACCTGTATACTCACAGGGACACTCCAGATATCGGCGGCGTGCAGTCCATCCAGGTAAGTAATCCAGAAAACAGCTGGTATCGATAGAGCACAGCAAAGGGAATCCAACCTCTATTTGCAGAAGGAAAAAATATCCAGGCGAACTCCAAAGATATATCAAATGATTATATTTATTGCAGGCTAATAGACAATAAAAATGGACAACTGCGTTCATGTTGTCGCATTTTTATTGTTTATTAGCCTGCAATAAATATGATAATTTGATATACCTGTGGAGTTAGTCTAGATATTTTTTACTTCTGCAAATAGAGGTTGGATTTCCTTTGGCTGTGCTCTATCGATACCTGCTGTTTTCTGGTAGGGAATAGGAGCAGAACATCATAAAAGAGAGTGTAAGCTCTATTCCAAGTTGTTGTTCGTATTGGTTCCTGTTATATCCTGAACTGTATCCTGTTAGATGAATTGCCAGTCTGTGGATTGCTTCATCTTGGCCCCTTCCCTATGTAAGTGATTAATATCTTTTCTGTTATTTGTATATATTGTGTGTCCACCTATTTTTAAGGAATAAAATCTTTTTATTATACCGCACGTCTTATTCGATTCAACCCAGAGATAAGAGAGGTTATTATTGTAACCTGGTGTGTATTTTATAACCCTGTAAGCTACCGTGAGAGGCTTATAATAAACTGGTGGACCCGGGCACGCCTCAGGGACGAACGCATCGAATATGGGCTGAGCACTGCAGGAGGAGCGGAAGACCGGTTGACGGCCGTAGAGGAGTACGAAACCCAGCAGGCTGAGCGAGTCAGGCATGTTGCTCCCGCTGCAGCCGCTGTACCCATCAGCCCACCCGGAGCAGAGGGAAAGGACCCCGCTCCGGCGCAACAGAGACCCGGAGCTCGAACAACCCCGCACTGGATTCAGCAGCCTCTTGCGGGAGGTAGTCCACCGAAGGCGGGGAAGTTCCGGAAAGAGCACGGCGCTCGAACAACCCCACATTGGACTCAGCAGTCTCTTGTGGGAGGTAGTCCACCGAAGGCGGGGAAGTTCCGGAAAGAGGGAACAGAGGGATCAGGCAGGGAGGAAGTACCGCTACATGGGGGATCCCGCGTGGAGTATGCCCCATCCCAGGGGAGGGAGACGTAGGACTTTGCCTGGGGTGCTATTCGGGGGCCCCGTGGGAGGGGGGAGAAACGGAGGCAGGGTCATTTATCCCTAGGCACTCAGCGCAGAAAGCACCCTGAGTCCACACAGGTTACACCCTGAGTCACCACAGAGCACTCCCCAAATCCCTGCAAAACGCACACTGATTCCCCACAGACCACGCGGGCAGAGGGGCCTGATTTTTTATAGAGGTGCCCCATACGTCTGGGAGGGGATCTATTCGGGTAGATAAGTTATATACTGTTATATATTGTTGGTTTTCAAGTAATGTATATATATGTATGTGCTGTGTTCGACAATCATATACATTTACACGCCTGGGGCGAGTGGATTTAACCTCCGGGCGAGTAAATATTGGCCCAAGCAGCACATGTGTTTGTTTTTTTAAATTTCCCTGCTTGCGCTGAAATTTTCCCTGCTCGCGCTGAAAAAAAAAAAAACTCCCCCTACCTGACTGCTGATTGGCACGCGCTCCCAGGCTATGTGGGCGCGCGGCCAGGCTCTATATGTGCCCGCCCCCAACGAGCGGCCATTCTTTTTCCATGGAGGACACAGTAAGTATTATCTGTGCCTTCCCCCCTGTCCCCGGCGCTCCTGCTGCCCGCAGTTATGGAGGTGGTAGCGGGGGTGTTCTTCTGTCCCCGGTGACAGCCCGCGGGGCAGGAGTTGGGAGCCCCCTGTCTCCATGTGTAAGGCCGCGGGGCGGGAGATGGGAGCGGGGATGCCCCTCAGGTCCCGCTTCCCCTTCTCACCTTGTGTCAGTCCGCGGGGCGGAAGATGGGAGCGGGGATGTCCCTCAGGTCCCTGCTTCCCCCTGTCACCATGTGTAAGGCCGCAGGGCGGGAGATGGGAGCGGGGATGCCCCTCAGGTCCCCGTTTCCCCCTATCACCGTGTGACAGCCCGCGGGGCGGGAGATTGGAGCGGGGATGTCCCTCAGGTCCCCGATCCCCCTGTGACAGCCCGCATGAGATATGGGGGGGGATGTTGGCCTGCCCCCCTCCCCCCCACGAGCGGGAGATGGGCACGGGTGGGTGGGGGAGGAGCGTGGTAGTGGTGGTGGTGGTGCTGGTCGCGGCCTTTCCTCCCCCCCCTGTGTGTAGAGAGAGAGTGTGTGTGTATATATGGGAGAATGGGTGTGTGTGTGTGTGGGGGGGGGGAGAATGTGTATGTGTGTATGGGAGTATGTGTGTGACACCAGAGGTACCCCCCCACACACACACACAC
>WSYH01011065.1:0-21729 GCA_036426205.1 Ascaphus truei
ATTCAAAACGGCCCGACTTTGGCATCTGAATATGGTCAATCTGGATACGCTGGAAAGGTGGTTTTTCCACATGTCCTGGGTTACACTTTGCACAAATTGTACATGATTTGCAGAAATTAGTAGTCATTGGGGTAATTCCAGGCGCCACATAGTATTTGTCGATCAGTGCATTCATAAGAGTCTTCGAGAGATGTGCTGCTCCATGTGCCCATTGTACCACAGCAGGATACAGTGCCCGTGGCAGACAAAGTTTATTTTTGTACTCATAAATTCCTTCTTGGGGTGATGCACCTCTTTCCTTCCAGCTTTCCTTTTCTTCCTTTGTTGCAGATTCTTCCAACTTCTTCAGATATTCTCGATTCACTGGGAGGTTCTGCATTAACGGAACCATCCTTGTCGTGTCCACTCGATCTTCCACTTCTCGTATCCCGCTGGCAGCTTGTTTTGCCGCGACATCTGCCAGATGGTTTCCTCTGGCTTCTTCTGTGTTCAGTTTCCCATGGGCTTTTACCTTTAGGATGGCCACATGGCTTGGAAGGAGTAGGGCATCCATCAGAGCTTGTATGGCTGAGCTGTGTTTCACTGGTGTTCCTGCTGCTGTCAGAAATCCCCGGTTTGCCAAATGACGCCAAAATCGTGTGCTACACCAAAGGCATATCTAGAGTCAGTGTAGATATTCGCCGTGTGTCCTTCTGCCAATTTACACGCTGCAGTGAGAGCTTGTAGTTCGGCCTCTTGTGCGGATGCTGTTGACGGTAGTGTGCTTGCCAGTAGGACCACAGAGTCTGTGGTGACAGCATAACCCGTATGGTAGGTGCCTTGTTGATCAGCATATCGAGAACCATCCACAAACAGGATTAGATCTGGGTTCTGTATCGGCGTTTCACTCACCATGGGCAGATGAGCTGTTTCTAGCTTCATGAGTTCGAAGCAATCATGGGGTAGGGCGGCTCCAGCTGTGCTTTGTTCTTATTCGTGTCCCTGCACATCTCCCCTCTCGGGAAGTGGAAGAAGAGTGGAGGGGTTAAGTACTTGGCACCGGAGAAGGGTGACATTGTCTGGAATGAGAAGCGAGCATTGTAACCTGAGGTGTCTGGCAGCGGACAGATGTTTTGGCTGTGTCTGATTGAGAATAGCAGCAATGTCATGTGGTGCCAGGAGAATGAGGTCATGCCCTAGAACGATATCCAAAGTTTTATCCAGCAGTGCTTGAGCAGCAAAAACAGCACGAAGACAGGACGGTCCACCACGAGCCACAGCGTCGAGACGGCTGGAGTAATAACCAATAGGTCGACATCGGCCAGAGTGTGGCTGTATTAACACTCCAGTTGCATGTCCATTTCGTTCTGATACGAAAAGCTTGAAGGGTAAATCATAGTCTGGGAGGCCCAAGGCAGGGGCCGAGGATATTACCTGTTTGAGAACAGTGAAATTCTTGGAAGCCTCTGGGGTCATCTGGAAGGGATTTGTTGTTAAGACATCGTACAATGGTTGCATCATTTACTGCTCGAAGATCTTGAACCATTCTATACTTATCAAGTTCACCCTTCGCGGTGCATTTCTTCACAGGGAAAAGAGGGGTATTGCAGGGTGAGGTGCAAGGTATTAATGCGCCATTTGCAAGGAGAGCCTTAACATGTTTCGTGATAGCATCAGCTTGTACTATCTTTAGTGGGTATTATAACCTGGGCTAGGGGACCTTCTCCTTCCTGGGCGGCTACGGCTAGAAGGGGGGTTGACACAGGCTTGCCGGATTCCTAGCGGGGCTGGTCACCACCATGATTGGTGGGCTGAAGGGTCATTTGGCGGGGACGTAATGGGTCATCATAGGGATAGCGGTTGTCCCTGCTTTGGTTCCACTGGGAGTAAGGGGAGTTACTATTATTCCCGGTATTATATTGTATCCTGCGAGGACGCCTGGGTGCCGTGCAGTCCCTTTTGAAGTGGCCAGGTTGGCCGCAATTAAAACACGTAATTGGTCACAAAAGTCCACCCCGGAGGCATATGTATCATCGTCTGTCACCATAGCGTCCGTCAGGCTTTTTCCCATTATGGACCAGTATGCTTCCCCGCCTTAATCTCGCATAAGCTAACCAAATCCCATCGAGCTGCTGAATACGTTTTTTTGAATCTGGGCCACTCTTCTGGCTGTAACCTGCCTTTTGCTGCAGTAATTCCACATACTTTAAACAACCTACTTGCTTTCTTTATCACTTGTTATTATATTAACTTCTGTCCTGGCAATGGTAAAAATAAATGCAACGGGACCCTTCTTTCCCTCAACAGAATTCTTTTGACCCATATTAACATAAGGTATGTTTCCCTGTGGGATTCAAAAACACACGAGACGACGCTAACTGAGCTTCTCACTCCCACAGAAAAAGACCCCTCTTTCATTTAAACATCTGCGCAATTTCTGTATCTTTTGCACATTCCTTTGGAGGAAAGGGGGGGTTTTGGCGCGGTCTGTGCTGCTGGTGTTCTGATTCTCTTTCTAGTTGCCATTAGAACAGAAGGAAAAAGAATATTTTCTGGTTTAAAAGACCCATTCGTGTGGCCAGTACGAACAAACCTTTTAAATTTTTTACCAGTTACAGGGCTACTTCCATTCTTTTCCCTTCTCTTCTCTCTCTCGGCCACTAGGTGGCAGGCTAAGACTCCTTTCTCTGTCTTACTCGCCTGTGTTCCCATATTTTAAACTATATGGGTCACCGCCCAACTTAAATCCGAATTTCCTCACACTCTCTTAAGGCTGCACTGCAATTACTAGTAAAAATGTCCTGCCATTTTTCACTTATAACACTTTCTGTCCCTTTCAAACAATATTCACAGTCTATAATTGTATCTGAATTTCTGCATATAAACCTTTCATAAAAATAACCCTCAATACCTACTTCCTCAACACCATCATATGCCTTGATTATCTATCGGCAAATTCACTTGCTATTTCTTTCCTATTCACTTTTTTTTTTACTGCAAAGCGTACGTTAACGCGGAAAAAACAGGAGTTCGGGCAGTTTAACGTCTAGGGGTTGTCGCCCAAGTACCTGTGGGCTATATCCTTTCTCTTTTACTCTCAACAATCCTCACCCATCCTCATGAATTCTCAACATTAATACACAAACACATTTTGGACATAACATACCACTTGATTACAAGAGAGAGGAAAAGGTTGTTCAGGAATCAGTCGGCAGGATACCGCGCTGTTACAAACCGTAACGCGCACCTCAACGCGCCCACCGCACAGTCACTACCGAGAAAATCGTGTTCCTCTCTGTCCGACTTTTCCTTACTTCCCCATTCCCCTCCTTCCACCAAGTTTATAACGTACAATGACAAGACCCCTAGTCAGCCGGCAAAAATCCCACTCCACTTCGGGCTCCCACTTGCGGCACCGACTAACACGTATAACAGATACCGGGTGACAGATAGTCTAGGTAACAGGTTTGAGTTTTAAAACAGGCTCCGGGCAAGATATCTATCTGTCTTTAGGTGACCTTCGGAGAGCCGTATGAGACACAGAAATAGACCAACAGCGGAGACAGTGCGTATCGGTAGATAATAAATGTTATCTTACCGTACTCCAGAGGTGATCAGTCTCCTGCCGCGTCCGCACTTGGTCCACCTCGGTCCCTCTGTCCACGGCTGTCTGTTGCTTCACGACCCGGAGCCCCATGTTGGGCCCCAGATGAATTGGATCAGACAAAAACGTCTGCAGAGTATCTGTCCCCGTCCAAATTGGTTTCCTACGTAGGTAGTGCACTGAGAAAAATCACACTGTGAGAGAGAGAGAGAGAGACACACAGAGCTGGGCGATTTACATATTTTATATTGACTGACACAGTTGTGGTGTATTGTGTTATTGGTCACAAAAGTCCACCCCGGAGGCATATGTATCATCACCTGTCACCATAGCGTCCGTCAGGCTTTTTTCCATTATGGGCCAGTATGCTTCCCCCGCCTTAATTTCGCATAAGCTAACCAAATCCCGTCGAGCTGCTGAATACGTTTTTTGGATCTGGGCCACTCTACGATAAAAGGGCATAGGTTGTTTTTCTGGGTCTGGTAGGGTGGTTAACAGGGAGGAGGCTTGGGGGGGGGGTGAAGGTGACATACATTATTGGGGCGCCTTCTACCTGCTTGGGCATCTGCCCATATAACCTTGGGCCGCAATCGGGTACTGGGGGGGGTCTGGGGTTGGTGTTCCAGGTCATGTTCGCCTCCTGTGCAGCGGCCTGTGACTCAACATCTGAGTCAAAACTACCAGGCGTACTGTAGTGGACACTGCCGCTGGGTCTGTGTGTTATTGTTGTGTCAGGGTAGACTTGAATCCCTACCGCTGGGGCAGTGGTTGTTTGGGGTGAAAGAGCTGGCATCAGGGGCATTAGGGGCGCAGTCGGGGTGTAATAGGAACCGTCCGCCTGCAGCACAGGATATAGTTGTGCTACATGGGCAGTCGAGGTTGGTTTGTCATTCGTGGGCAGGGTAGTGGGTTGTATAGGTGGGGGTGCTGTTGGAGCTGGGAGCGAAGGTAACAAATGAGTGGGTATAGGTGAATCAGTCACACCGGGGCGCTGCTCACCACAATTATAACAATCTTCCCTGCATTGCGGGTTTCAGGTGCCACACCTTAAACATGTCCAGGGGGGTGGGTCAGCACCAGCATAGGGTGGGGGTTGGTCATTTTCAGGGGGGTTACTTGTACAGTCGCCACAAGGGTGATAAAGAAATACAACCTTCCCTCCCTTTTCTATCTCCTGCTCGGTCCATTGTTCTCTGTGGACAGCCTTGGCGACATTAAACCAGGCTTCCGCTGTCTTCTGCAGGTTGTTATCATTCAAAATTCCTCTCTTTTCTTTCAATATTTTTCGCCACTCTTCTGGCTTTAACCTGCTTTTTGCTGCAGTAATTCCACATACTTTAAACAGCCTACTTGCTTTCTTAACATGCTCCTTTCCCTCTCTTTCCACCACTAGGTGGCAGGCTAAGACTCCTTTCTCTGTCTTACTCACCTGTGTTCCCATATTTTACACACTTTATGGGCCACCCAACTTAAATCCGAGTTTCCTCACTCTCTCTTAAGGCTGCACTGCAATTACTAGCAAAAATGTCCTGCCTTTTTTCACTTATAACACTTTCTGTCCCTTTCAAACAATATTCACAGTCTCTAATTGTATCTGAATTTCTGCATATAAACCTTTCATAAAAATAACCCTCAATACCTACTTCCTCAACACCATCGTATGCCTTGATTATCTATCGGCAAATTCACTTGCTATTTCTTTCCTATTCACTTTCTTTTTTACTGCAAAGTGTACGTTAATGCGGAAAAAACAGGAGTTCGGGCAGTTTAACGTCTAGGGGTTGTCGCCCAAGTACCTGTGGGCTATCTCTTTTACTCTCAACAATCTCCACCCGTCCTTATGAATTCCCAACATTAATACACAAACACATTTTGGACATAACATACCACTTGATTACGAGAGAGAGGAAAAGTTTGTTCAAGAATCAGTCGGCAGGATACCGCGCTGTTACCAACCGTAATGCGCACCTCAACACCCCTCCCTCCACAACGCGCCCACCGCGCAGTCACTACCGGGAAAATCGTGTTCCTCTCTGTCCGACTTTTCCTTACTTCCCCATTCCCCTCCTTCCACCAAGTTTATAACGTACAATGACAAGACCCCTAGTCAGCCGGCAAAAATCCCACTCCACTTCGGGCTCCCACTTGCGGCACCGACTAACACGTATAACAGATACCGGGTGACAGATAGTCTAGGTAACAGGTTTGAGTTTAGAACAGGCTCCGGGCAAGATATCTACCTGTCTTTAGGTGACCTTCGGAGAGCCGTATGAGACACAGAAATAGACCAACAGCGGATACTGTGCATATCGGTAGATAATAAATGTTATCTTAACGTACTCCAGAGGTGATCAGTCTCCTGCCGCGTCCGCACTTGGTCCACCTCGGTCCCTCTGTCCACGGCTGTCTGTTGGTTCACGACCCGGGGCCCCACGTTGGGCGCCAGATGAATTGGATCAGACAAAAACGTCTGCAGAGTATCTGTCCCCGTCCAAATTGGTTTCCTACGTAGGTAGTGCATGCACTGAGAAAAATCACACTGACACAAAGTTCAGAATGATAATGCTTGCTTTATTGCTACAGGCTGCGTTTCTATATAGAGGCTCAGGTCTAAAGGTTGTGTGCAAATGCACATGTCAGTGTCTCATTGGTTCTTGTTAGGTCTTTTCCTTGTATGGTCTTGTTATTGTAGTTTATGGTCTTGTTATTGTAGTTTTTGGACACATCAGCATTTGGGTGGAATTCCTGGTTTGGGTGCCATCTTGATGGGAGGGGGAGCTGCGGTAGCCATTTTGAGTAAGGAACATAGGCATAGCAAGGTACTCATTACAGATGAAGAAATAGATATTTTATTCAATCCATCACAGTTATATGGGGAGAAGGGAGGAGCAGATGGCAGAGTGGGGTTATATGGGGAGAAGCAGAGGGCAGAGTGGGGTTATATGGGGAGAAGCAGCGGGCAGAGTGGGGTTATAAAGGAAGGAGGACCAATAGCAGGAAGGGGTGGAGCAGGGGTTTGTCTGGGAGCTTGCAGGGATAGGTCAGTAAGAGCAGGGGAGGAGACAGGGAAGTAATCTAGGGAAATAGCCTGCAACCTCCGGGGGGCGGAGCCAGTGCCTGGAGAGGGTTGGTAAGTAGAGCGGGTGTGCGCGCCCTCTGTAACACTGTTACGCACGCGCATCGTGCGAGCACCAGAGCTTGGGGGAAGCATCGCGGAGGAGGTGTTTGGCAGGGGAGTCAGAGAGGAAGGGGGAGCGGAGGAAGCAGGTAGGGAACGGGCTGGGATGATGGAGGCACGCAACGGGACGCGAGTCCCCCGACAGGAGACTAGGGAACGTGCGCGCACAGTGAGGGGACCGCGCGTGCGCGCAGACCATGAGCCGGAGCGTGCTGACCGCACCGTGGGGGAATGAGGCAGGGATTGGGGAAGCAAGGGAACGGAGAGGTTAGCTGGCGGAGGATCCAAGGTGACGGGGATATGCTGGGAAGAGCGAGTCCCCCGATCCGTTACACACAACAGTACAGAGTAATACACAGATACAAACATTACAGTACAAATAAGCAGTGCTTGACAAACCAATGAAAAAATCTACTCGCCACCTAGCCCCGCCCCCAGCTCTGCCCCTAGCCCCGCCCCCAGCTCCGCCCCTAGCCCCGCCCCTAGCCCCGCCCTTTAAAAAAGAAATGGTATAAATTCCTAGTAAGAACTAATAACAAGATTCGTTTTTTTACATAAGCGTTTATTGTTTTACATTTCTACTTTACTACAATTAGTCCTTGTTATGTGTGTGTGTATATATATATATATATAAGGTGTGTGTGTGTGTGTGTGTGTGTGTGCACGCACAGTGACAGTGCCAGACACGCACAGTGACAGTGCCAGACACACACGGTGACAGACACACAGTGACAGTGACAGACACACACACACACACAGTGACAGACACACACACAGTGACAGACACACACACAATAAGCCCACCTCTGCAAACACACACAAAAATAAGGCCTCTCCCCCTTTGGGGTGGGTAAGGTGTCTGGGAGGGGTTATAAGGGGGCATGTGGGTTACCTGGGGCCCGTGGATGGGCTGCTGGAGCTGCATAGGTAGCCAGTGCAGCTGAGAGACTGACGGGCCCGCGGAGCCTAAAGGGAGGGACAGAGGGGCGGAGCCTAAGGAGCCCGGCATTACTGGAGGAGAGAAGGGAGGGGAGCAGTGCTGTATGAAGAGGCGGGCCAAAAAAAAAATCTTGGCAGAGTGATAGCACGGGCAGCCAATCAGGAAAGGGGGATTTTTAAAAAATGTTTTCTTTTTTTTTTAAACCATTCTTGCAGGCTTGCTTCCCGGGGGCCGGACCAAATGATTTCGCGGGCCTTACACGGCCCGCGGGCCAGACGTTCCCCACCCCTGCTTTAATTGAAGAAGTTTGTGGTGGATCCAGTGAAGCGAATTCTAAAATGAAGACAGAGAGTAATACAAAGAAAGGGTAACAAAAGGATTGTAACAAATGTATTCTGTGCCATTGGTTACAGCAACCCAGCATCTGACTGCGAGGCTTAGAATATTATAGACTTTCCATAGGGTTGATGTAGCAGGGCGATCAGAGGCAGCACTCCAGGCTCAGATCTAATCAAACGAGCTTTACTCCAGTATAAGGAAAGCAGCACAAAGTCCATGTACTGTAATGCAAAAATAATCTAACACATCAGTCTCACTGATCCTTTAAGACAGGGGTGCGCAAACTTTCTCCCCTGCACCTCCCCTGCTCACGCCCTTCTTTACTTTGGCTCCGGCGTTCTGACGGACGGCACAATGTCATGTGATGTCACGTGGCCATGGCAATGTGGCGTCATGTGACCCCGCAGCCTCATTTGATGCATCGCCAGAAGCCGTCTGAGCCAAGGTAAGAGACCTTACAGAGGCATTTGCCGCTCCCCCAACATTTAATTGAAATACCTTTGGGAACAGAGCGAGGGCCTCTGCAAGCGCTGCGCTCCCCCCTCCCCCCAAAAATCTCACGGTTGTATCCAATGGCAGATTTTGATTAATCTGCACGGATTATAAGCGCAAAACAGATTTGGGATTGAAAATATTAGAAATCCAGGAACTGGATTTGGGCGGATTCACCCATCTCTACCCAGTAGCAGTCAAAGGTGAGGGACCTCACTGTGAATAGTGTATATAGGGTTATAATATAGATGCTGTCCAGGATAGGAGAAGGATCCCCTTTATTATGTTCTAGTTAGGGACAGTACCCCACTACACTTATGATCCACAGGGAGGCAGCATATCCCACAAAGGGGCTCCCCAAGGCACAGCCCCGAGACACAGCTGGATCAGCCCAATTAGAGGGTCCATAGCTGACAAACTCAGAAGGCCAAGAGATGGCATTCAGTACCCGAGATGGGGATACTGACTGCAAACAGAGAGAGAGAGAGTAATACAAGGACTGGCTGGGGTCCAAAGGAGATGTAGCACTATAGACACTACACAGCAGAGGGATCAATTAGGTAACATAAGTAATCAAGCCTCAGCACCTGGATATGGACAGCACAAGCAGAGAACAGTAATGATATTATACACGAAATGCACATCTATATTGTGAGTGTGACTTTATCGATGGCGATTAATAAAGCTGCTGTATGTATGAATAAAGTTCCTGGCGCTCATCACTGCATTATCAACGACCGTCCGCCCGCCCAAATCCAACACCCATACAAGGTAATCAACACTGGGTAAGCCAATTTAAGATACATTTGAGGTAAACTTCTTAGGAGCTGGGCAGGGAGGGTTACACAAAAGTTTCACACATCTCTAGTGGTGATAGAGCGGCTCTCAAACAGGCAGCATTCAGACAGGCAGTCCAGCAAAGAAACAGGTAATACAGCAGCATCCCTTCTCCTGCAGTATGTCCGAGCTTTCTGTCTCAGCCCTGATATCGGGCTCACTGGCTGATAATTAATCCAGTGCACCCGGGGCTGAGAAATCAGCTCTGCAGCTGCAGAATTGGGTCAGACAGCGACAGTCTGCCTAATAAATGGCCCTGCCGTAGTTGAATAGTATGTAATGGGATAATGGTATAGTATTCTTTCTTTAGCAATCTTTTCAAATATCAGTATTCGAGAGATTCCCACTACAAATGATAGTGGTGTAATCAGAAGTACCACACACATTACCCAGCGCCTTCTCTCCCCACCTCCAAGTCAGAGCTGAAATACGCCTTGTGAGTGAAGCATTCTAACCCAGAATTCCATCCAAGGGTCGCAATGATTATTTTTATGATTGGTTATGAAGCAGGGCTCCCCAGGTCAGAACCCCTGTTAATTTCAGCTCCAGGACTCTCTGTTTCCCGAGATACTTACCTCCAGTTATTTCCTGCTCTTTAAATCTCCTGCAGTACACGGGTCCATAAAGCAGAGATCGATGATGTTGCAGTTTCTTATTGGTACATGTGACATGGGACATATAAAGCTCCATTTTGTTCCCCCGCCAGCAAATGGTACTTTGGCACTCTAACGGACTGGCCGGTAGATGAGGTCAAAGAAACATATACACATAGATCTTGTGTTTAAACACAAGCAGGGTTTATTTACCACATCAAGTAACATAAAGTATCGGGTACTGTCCTTGACGAAGTAATTAAGTTTACGAAACACGTTGGAGTGATTTGTTCTTTGTGGAAGTTGTTCCTGTGATACACTGCTGCTCAAGTCTTGACTCGGCAAGCTACGGGACTTCACTGCTTCATCTATCGGTCGGTGTGGAGGAGCGGTGAACTGCAGTGACGTCATCTGTCCCATTGTGTGGTGCTGAGGACTTGTAACACATTTCTCTCTGGCAAGGATCCAGAGAAGTAACAGTGTGGGACGTTAGCTTGTTCCATTTTTTTGTTACCACTTGAACTCTGATCTGTGGTGTCTGCAGTGGGGGAAAAAACCTACCTCAGAAACTGCAGCTGCTGAGGAGAAACGCTTCTATCCGAGGGCATCCAGAGATTCCTACTGTTTGCCAATTACTACAGAAAGTTTATCCACAAATTCTCTTCCATTGTCACACCCATCACGGCTCTCACCAAGAAAGGAGCTGACGTTGTGTCCTGGCCCCCTGCAGCTATCCAGTCCTTCAATGCCTTAAAGAAAGCCTTAATCTCTGCATCCATACTGATCCACCCCAATCCCAGACAACCTTTCACATTGGAGGTGGACGCATCAGACATCGGAGCTGGCGCCATTCTGTCACAGAGAGGATCACTGTCTTCCAACCTACACCCATGTGCATTCTTCTCTAAAAATCTCTCATCGGCACAGCAAAACAACGACGTGTGCAATTGAGAACTACTAGCCATCAAACTAGCCTTAGAAGAATCGAGAGATCTACTGGAAGGAACAGAAAGTCCGATTACAATCCTCACCGACCACAAGAACCTCATGTACTTGGAAAGCGCTCAACGACTGGGAGCCCGTCAAGCCCGCTGGTCCCTATTCTTCTCTCATTTCAATTACATCATATCATTCATACCCGGTTCCAAGAACGTAAAGGCAGACGCCCTTTCCCGCCGGTTCATAACAGAGAACAAAACCGAAGCCAAATCAGAAACCATCCTGCCTACAAGGTTCATCATCTCCGCCAACACATTTAACATAATGGATGACATCCTGCTGGATCAAACTAACATTCCGGAAGGTCTGGAGGTCCAGAATGGATGACTCTTCGCAGCACTTCCGTTCCGCAAAAAAATCTTGGAATGGGGACACATCAAAAAACGCCGGTCATCCTGGTACCAAAAGAACTGCCGACTTAATCACACGGACATTCTGGTGGCCAAACATGCAAGGCGACATAAAAGAGTTCACCAAGGCATGCACCACATGTGCTAGGAATAAGGTACCCCGCAGTAAACCACAAGGGCTCTTGAATCCCCTACCCAACCTGGACCGCCCCTGGAGGAACCTATCTATGGATTTCATAGTAGAGCTGCCAAGATCCAGAGGTATGAACACCATACTAGTAGTCGTAGATCGCTTTTCAAAACAGGCACATTTTATTCCACTTAAAGGCCTACCGGACTCTCCCACACTGGCGGACATATTCTGCAAAGAGATCTTCCGTCTCCACGGAACTCCCATGACCATCGTATCGGACAGAGGGTTCCAGTTCATCTCGAGATTCTGGTGGGCCTTCACTAAGAAATTGGACATCTCCCTGCATTTTTCATCCGGGTACCACCCGCAGACTAACGGACAGACAGAACGGACCAATCAGTCCTTGGAGCAGTACCTGCGTTGCTTCATCGTGGACACCCAGGATGACTGTTTAGACCTTCTCCCGTGGGCAGAATTCGCCCATAATTCCCTGAGGAACGAATCCACACAGGTCTCACCCTTCTACGTAAACTACGGTTTTCATCCGGCACGACTGCCCACCTCTTCCCCTCCTTCTGGGATTCCTGCAGTGGACGACCGGATCCAAGCACTGTAAAATTCATGGACCAAAATCCAGAGTAACCTAAAAGAGGCTTCCGCCAGACAGAAGACCCAGGCAGACCGCCACCGTCATGAAACTCCAGAGCTGAGACCGGGAGACAAAGTATGGCTGTCCTCATGGAACATATGCTTAAGAGTCCCCACACTCAAACTGGCCCCAAGATTCGAGTCCATTCAAGATCTTGGAGAAAATCAATCCGGTGGCATACCGCCTGCAACTCCCCACTTCAATGAGGATTCCATCCGTGTTCCAAATTTCTCTACTGAAACCTGCATACCACAGCCTCCGCTTCCCAGATCCATCTCCTGCACCACCAGGCCCTCAAATCGTACAGGGCCAGCAGGAGTACGAAGTTCAGGCCATCCTAGACTCCAGGTTATCTAAAGGTACTATCCGGTATCTCATCCACTGGAGAGGATACAGTCCAGAGGAACGATCCTGGATTCCACACCAGCAAGTCTACGCACCCGAACTCATCAAAGAGTTCCACCTGAAATACCCCCTGAAGCCTCGCAGGGTTTGCCCGGAGGTCTCTTCTGAAGGGGGGGGGGGGGGGGTTGTGTAAGGTCTACGGACTTGCAACCGTCCCGCGCATCCTCCCGAGCACTACCGCGCACGTGCAGGTTGCCAATGGACTGCATTCCTTACCAAACGCGCGCAGCATGCAAACGCCACAATGGCATCATCCGATGCCGCAGACTGAGGCTCCGCCCCCGGATCGTGCCACACACTGACTGCGCACGGAGCTCGCACGTGACACGTGCACCACGCCCCCAAGCTCCGTGTCAAGATCCACTAGCTGCCAAACAGCTACACCCGCTCAAAGAACAATTCATTAGCTGCACAACAGCTACACCTGTTCTTGGAAGCCTTAGATCTATCACGGCTGCCGTGGGGGCCGCGCCCTCACTCCACCCCCTTAGGGGCTGGCTGCTCCTGCATATATATGCTCACCAATGTCACAGGAACATTGGCTGAGCATAGATTCTTGTTACCTGTGTTCACCCTTGCTGTTCCTTGCTTGTTCCGGTCCTGTTGCTTTGTTCCAGTTGATCTTCTGTATACCGAACTGGCTTGCTTTGACTACCCCAACCTCTGGCTCCTGATCTTGGCTATCTCTGACTCCTCGCTACTCTCCAACCCTGACCTCGGCAAAAGTACCTTCTATGCTCCAGATATCTCCTACGTTGAACTCGGTAAGTATAAAGACTACTCTGATCTCTACATCCCTGACCCAGCTGTCAAGGCAAACCTACACTCCGGACGTGGCCCCCGTGCCTGTGGCTGGTGTTTGTTACTACTCCCATTTAAGTACCGGGGTCTCGTCTTGTTTGTGGTGAGCACAACGTGACAAAATCTAACTGCAATATATTCCTGTTCCTCAATTAGGAGAGCAGGTGAGGGAAACCAGAACCATTATAAAGTCTGGTATGGATTTCCTATCCACCAGGCTTAGTGACTGTGAATCTGTGGGGCGGATCACTTCCATACGATGTCCACACTTTCTTCTATATATCCAATAGAAAGCTTCCCACTATCCTGGGACTATGTCATATATATATATAGATATATATAGATGTAGAGGTATCTCTACCGTGCTAGCTGAGCGTAATAATCAAAAACGAATAGATGATACCATTCTGTGGCTAACGAAATGCTTTTATTTGTGCAAGCTTTCGAGATACACTGAACTCTTCTTCCAGCGGTGTTACAATAGATAAAGCAAGAGAGGTTTTTACTTAAAAACAGTGCAACCTGGAATGTATCTGTGACTGAAGCCTATCCCTCCTACTGCTTGATACCACTTTGTTTGTGAGTGTATTACTTTACTGAGCAAAACAAAAATGGTAGACAGCACTCAATAAATGAGTACAATGACTATGCGCAGGGTGGACAAGGGACAGGGGGGACCCAAATTCCCCCCAGAACAATATCCAAATACCAACTAGAGTTCCAGCACTCACGAACTAAGGGAAAAATTATCAAAACAAGGTGTATGCCAAAATGTAAATTATTTAATGCAAGCACAAGATAGTACAAATCAACTTGGAGCGATGTCGCACAAGCGGGTAAATAGTTATGGACCCTAAATATCGGTGGTGAGGGGAAAAGAACACAGGGACAGTATCACAGGAGACCAATGCTTTTAACACAAAAATACCCGGATCCTTTGAGTGAGCAAAACGTAAGATAAAATAAATTGTAATTTATTCACACAATGAACATACACAGCTTGACTTACAAAATAATACGAAAATACACTTACTTAGTTACGATGTTACATCTGGTTACAGGAAAGATCTTAGATGGAATCTTAGGTGAATCTTTTTTACAGCATGTTGAATCTACCTCCTGACTGGCTGCACGGATTTTTAAAACCTCACATGTCCTACCTTTACACTGTGCATAGCAAAAATAGGGGTTAACCGGGCGCTCAATAGTGAATGGGTGTGGATTTATCTAAAATATACTTTATACCATATACCCAAAAATAAATTGCAAAAAAAATATATATAATAAGTGCAGTGACTATGCAAACTTATTTATATATGTGAAAACACATTGAGACCTTTAATAATACCTTCACCAAAATTAAGTGAAATAAGTGAATATTAGGTAAATAAAGGTAGGTGCAGCAGCTCAAAAACCCATTTGTAGACCGTCCTCTGGTCCTGAAAGCAGCTTGGATATCCGAAAGTTTGGGGAGCGCTTGCAAATCACGTGAACATACAGTATGTGAAAGATAAAAAACAGAATATAGTGTAACCAGTAACAAGTGAAAAAATGAATATGTTAAAAAAGTGTAAGTCTGTAAGGAATCGGGGAACACGTCCTCTGCGACGTGTTCCCTCCTTACCTGTTGTCTCGCAGTCCTCTACTCTGGTATCAGCGCGTGCACGCAACCCCGCTTTGCTTACAGAGCCGCGGGCGCACGTGCAGCTTTTCTAGAGTGCCACAGAGCTTAGCTCCGACCCCTCGGATGGCGCACACACGTGACAATGTGCATCGCTCCCCAGCTGCGTGGCAAGCACTTACAGCCCACTTGTCTCCTGCAGCCAATCCTTGACTCCACGGAGGCCGCGGATCCGTTCCGCCTCCCTTGTGACTGGTTCCCGTGTGCTATAAATATCCTGCAGTGTCTGTCTTACCTTGCTGAGCATAACTAGTTGTAGCCTTGTGATTCCACGTCTTAATGCCTTGCTCTCTGTCTTGTGCTTCTCTCTACAGTTAACCCTTAGTGTACCGACCCGGCTAGTATTTGGAAACTCCTGTGGATACTGACCCCGGCTTACCCTCGACTCTGCTGACTTCTCCAACCCCGATCACGGCTACACGGACTACCACTATTCTGACCTCTCCAACCCCAGACCATGGCTATACGGACTTTGACCATTCTAATCTCTCCAACCCAAGACCTCTGCAAGTATCTGGATTAACCCGCTCTCTCCAACCCAGACCCGGCATCCTGACAATCCGCCTGCCAGGTACGCTTCCGCTGCTCTGGGTGCGTGGTTCAATACTTTCCCACCTCAGTACCGGGGTCCTGTCTTGCTCGTGGGCAGCGCAAGCGTTACAAAGTCCCACTCACAAATGAGAATAATAATTCCAGCAGATCAGAGATACACCTCTCTCTGATGGGAGCTCAGTGGCAGATGCACCTCTGTGTGTTGTATCTCTGTATATCGTGTGCCTCCAGTGTTGTCCATCAGTGGGAGTGTTACTCGTCAATAAGATAGAGATATACGAACATTGGGTAGTATGTCCAAAATTGTATTGCTGAAGATCACGAGAAAGCCAGGGATCACAGAGTCCTCTCAAATGAATGTTACACATATGAAAAATGTGAGTGAATCCTAATTTTTATTACTGTTTGTGCAATACAATTTCTTCTTGTTGCTTCTATAATAATTTCTTCCCTAGAGCACCGCTGGCTAACATAATATCCTATATATGCCAGTTCTTTTAGGTACTATAACTTATAGGTGCACATGCGGTTTCTGTGTGTGTTTGGACTATATATATTGTGATGCCCACACCACGTTGCAGTCTCTTTTAGTATGTAATGTAAGGCAGGAAACACTGCAATTCTCTATATGGGGTTTATTTACAGGGATTAAATCATACACCAGCAGGCCCACCGTCCTTTTAAATCAAACAAATCATAAAATAAAACACCCATTCTCTTTAGGGAAAGCTAACTACACCGTAGCTGTCACCCTCACTACTTGGATGGCCAGTTAAGCTGGTTCCCACCCCCAAAACATGCCCTGGCATAAGCAACCATGTACACAGTCTCTGTACACAACAATAAAGTGTTTTCCTTATCTGCTTGGAGCAGACGTCCTTGCTTCAGCACGGTGTGTCGTCTTTCCTGCTTTCCTCTGGGATTTAAACCCAGGCAGTCTCAGCGGACTCCGCTATCACCATCCAGCGAGTCCAAGGAACTGTGCCAGCGTTACTTGCTGGGGAGCACTTCGCTGTCCCCCTCTCTGGGACAGCAGTATCTCTCTCTGTGACTCTCAGCATTGTCTCTCTGGCAGCATGGCAGCTCTCTGTGTTTGTCTTAAACACTTCCTTGTTCACTCAAGGAGTCCATTCTGATTAATTATGCAGCAGCTGTTACTGGCTACTCTGGGGAAGATTAACTTTGTGTAGACTGGAAAGCACACTTACTGCACTGTTCCAGCACCTGATAGTACCACTATATATATACTATACACAGTGTTCGACAATCCTATACATCTACATGCCCGGGGCGAGTGGATTTAACATCTGGGTGAGCTCCTATTGGCCCAAACAGCAAACGTGTTTGTTTTTTTTAATTTTCCCTGCTCGCGCTGAAAAAAACCCAAAAAAAACCTCCCCCTACCTGACTGCTGATTGGCGCACGCTCCCAGGATTTGTGAGCGCACGGCCAGGCTCTATACGAGCCCGAGCATCACGCTCGACCATTGCGATCTTGCTGGAAGTAAGTGCTCCTTTTGCATCCTCCCGCGCTCCCTTTGCTGCCTCCCGCACGCCTATCGCACTCCCTCTGCTGCCTCCCGCACGCCTATCGCTCTCCCTCTGCTGCCTCCCGCACGCCTATTGCACTCCCTTTGCTGCCTGCCGAGATGTCCCCGTCCCCCCCGCTGCCCACGCGGGACGGGAGGTGATAGCGGGGGTGTTTCTTCTCCGGTTCCTGTGGCTGGCTGCAGTTTTTCCCCGTCCCCCCACCTCGCTGCCCCCGCTGGACGGGAGGTGGTAGCGGGTGTGTTCCTTTCCCCCCGGTCCCCGTGGGATGGGAGATGGGAGTGGGGATGTCCCCTCAGGTCCCCACTTCCCCCCGTGTCAGCACGCAGGTGTCAAGGTTCTGCTCGCCACAAACCAGGACCGGACCGCGAGGCTGAGGTGGGGTTGTAAAAGCACCGACCTGAGACCGCGCAGGCTGATCCGGATTGCGCAGTTCGTAGTCATATGTCGCAGGATCAGGATTGGAGAAGACAGCGTCGTCGTTGTAGAAGCCAGGGTCAGGACAGGAGACATCAGGATAAACATTGTTCAGGCAAGAGTTCGGCAACAGGTAGTCAGGAGAGCCCCGCTTCAGCTTAGGAGCGCGGGGTTGGCCTCTGCGCGAGCGACGACCATGGCCCATGGTACTGGTCACAGGAGATGGTAGGCAGACCAGAGTAGCACACCGCTTTGCTGCACGGGTGCACCAGTGCTACAGCGCAAGAGTCCTGAGCGGGCTAGGGAATCCTCTGTCTCAGCGCAGGAACCAGGACACGGCCTCTCTAGATTAGGGAAAGAGTAGGCCCCAGGAACCAGGAAGCTGAAGATACACAGGGAAACCTCCGCTTCAGTGCAGGAATCCAGGAGACTGAAGAACGCAGGGACGAAACATCCGCTTCAGTGCAGGAATCCAGGAGGCTGAGGGACGCAGGGACGAAAACCTCTGCTTCAGCACAGGAGAACAGGAGTGGACCGCTGCGTGAATATAGCAGCCGGTCACAGGAAACAAGGAGCTGAAGTGAACAAGAAGAGTACTCAGCTACAACACAGGAGACTGGAGCAGACCGCTGCATGAATATAGCAGCCGGCCTTAGGAAACCTGGAGCTGCAGACAACAAGGAGAATACTCCGCTTCAGCATGAGAGACAGGAACAAGCGAGGGCTTGTGGCAGAACAGATAGTGACATCCAGGAAGGACTATGCTCGGCAGGGAGCATTATGGGAAGACAATACTTAAAGGCCAGCGGGCCAATCCCCGAAGGGGGGTGTGAAGGTACTGCTCCAATGAATGAATGCAAGTCTAGGTTGCAGTGATAGGCTGCACAGCTGCAGTAGATACCAGAGGGAGTGTGTATAGCTTTGGTGAGTGAATCCAGGCTGCAGCAAACATCAGGAGAGGTGCTCCAGGACTGCACACGTCTGCAAGGTAAGGCAACCAGTAAACTGCGGAGCGGATTCCTTACAGCAGGACATGGGAGCAGGGATATCCCCTCAGGTCTCCGCTTCTCCCCGGTACCCATGTCAGACAGTGGGGTGGGAGATGGGAGCGGAAATGTCCCCTCAGGTCCCCGCTTTCCCCCCCGTGTCAGCCCACGGGGCGGGAGATGGGAGCGGGTATGTCCCCCCAGGTCCCCACTTCCCCCCGGTCCCCGTGTCAGCTTGCGGGGCGGGAGATGGGAGTGGGGATGTCCCCCCAGGTCCCCGCTTCCCTCCGGTCCCTCGGAGCGGGAGATGGGCGTGGGGGGGAGGGGGGAGCGTGGTTGTGGTGGTGCTGGTCGCGGCCTTTCCTCTCCCCCCCCTCCTGTGTGTATAGAGAGAGAGTGTGTGTGTATATGGGAGAATGTGTGTGTGTGTATATGGGAGAATGTGTGTGTGTCTGTGTGTGTATATATGGGAGAATGTGTGTGTGTCTGTGTGTGTATATATGGGAGAATGTGTGTGTGTGTGTGTGTGTGTGTGTGTGTGTGTCACCTTGTCATACTGTCTAGCAAGGACTGGGTCTTCCCTTTGCTTCTGGCGAAAGTCAGGGAGGTACAGGTCTGGTAAATCTCCAGGGCCCATATCCCCCTCCCTCTGGCCATCGCCAGCCATCACTCTGACTACTGGAATTGTCCCCTTGAGACCCAGATTTCTGCAACCAGTCCTGTTTGTCAGAGCGTTTTTGCATCCGAGTCTTTTGAACCCGGTGTCTACTGGGAAAAAGGTCTGCCGAGAAGGGGAACAGTTTGCAAGGGTTCTCCTGAGCCATAGAATGAGACTCCTCATGAGAGACTGGAGCCATTAGGTCTGAAAAGAAAGGCCAGTCCCTGCCGAGCACAATGGGGGCAGGGAGCCAAGGAGCGACTCCTACTTCGAGTTAAGCCTCCTGACCTTTTACCTGTAGCCGTATTTTGCCCGTCGGATAGCGTTTTACATCGCCGTGTATACATTCTATACTCCATGGGGAGTCAAAAGAACACACGTTAGGTGGTAACAGTTCCTGGAGGACCAGAGTTTTCCCAGAGCCCGAATCTATCAGGGCCTGGACGGTTTTTCCCCCAATCAGGGCTGGAAGTAGCCAGGGCTTGAAATTTTCTCCAGTGAAGGCCGAGGCGACGGTCCTGCTGAATGAACAATCCATCAGTGGACAGTCCACATACCGGTGGCCTTGTTCTCCGCAGGCGGAACATGGAGAGGGTTCCCTCGCAGGAGGGGGCCATGGATAGTGCTCCGCTGGACCGGATACTGGAGACCAGGCATCTGGTGGGTCCTGTGGGCGACGTCCTCGGACGTTCCTCTCATTTTGCGACGAGCCGACATCAGGAAGGCGATGAGGGTCTCGGCGGGGACCAGCATTTGGACTCCGTCCTTGCTGGAACGACTACTCCTTCCGTTGGACTTACCGGTTGCGTATGGACGGGCCGTAGGTTCCCCGTTGATCCGACCTCCCTCTTTGGGCTTCGGCAAGTGTCCGTGGAGTCGGGTCCAGGACACTCGCCTGCTGCTCAGCCCCAAGGAAGTTCTCCACGAGTCGGACCGCCAAAGCTAGGGTTTCAGCAGCGTGGCGTTTCACCCACGAGCGTGCGGAAGGGGGTATTATTTGTAGAAATTGTTCCAAAACCACCTGCTCAAGAATTGCCTCCTTAGTGCACTCCTCGGGTTGTATCCAGCCCGTACACAAATCCAATAACCGCCGAGCGAGGACCCGGGGTCTCATCTTATACACTATACACAAAAATATAATTTGTGATTGTAATCAGAATTACTTTTGTTTCTTACAGAACGAAAAAAGGATTTCAACCGTTTTTGCACCGGCATCATAAGAGAAGAGTCAGGGACGTTTTAAAGCCGCATTTCCAATTCAAAAGATTTGCCATAAAATCAATATGTTCTAACAAAGTACTTCATGTTCTGGAACTCCTGCTGGTAGGTCTCTGGGGTCAGACCTAAGCGATCCAGTATGGCGGCTTTTACTTGTCGGTAGTCCATTGCCTGATCTGCTGGGAGGCCCTGATATGAGGCCTGGGCTTCTCCTATGAGGAGCGGGGCAAAAGCAGTTGCCAAGCGATCTGTAGCCCAGCCCTGAGCTTCCGCAACTCTTTCAAATGTCAGTAAAAAAGCCTCTGGATCCTCGTTCGGAGCCATTTTCCTCAGGAGTATCGGGGGCCTGCTTGCAAGTTCTGGACTGGCAGACCCCTGGAATTGGTCGCAGGCTTGGGCAATCCGCTCATCCTGTGCTGCCTGAAGTCTTTCATCTCTCTCCGCTTGCACCCGGGCCTGCTCCTGCATTAACAGTCCCTGCTGTTTTGTCTGCTCCTGCATTACCAGTCCCTGCTGTCTGGTCTGCTCCTGCATTAACTGTCCCTGCTGTCTGGTCTGCTCGCACAGAAACTCTTTCAAAATTTCTTCCATCCTTGTGTGTGTGTGTGTGTGTGTGTGTGTGGCCCTTTAACTGCAGGAGCCTTTTGAAAATCCCAATTCTGACACCATATGTTGCAGGGTACATGCAACTACACACGCGGGTTTCTTGACAAGGCTTATTGATTTAGCCTTAAAAGATATACAGCACACAAAACAAAAATAGCTTTTCATCAGAACAAAGAAAAGAAAGAAAGCTCCCTATTAGCCGCACAAAAGAACACCTATGCCTATATTAAAAATTACTATTTATTGATAAATGATTAAAATATGTTTATTGCAGCAAAAAACTAACGTGAACCAAAGTGATTAAAATAGATTAAAAACGGAGGAGGTAACTGTATGCCTAGTTCAAACTAACAGTGTATGCTAGGAATAACTATTGTCAATCAGGATATCCCACTTCTATATAATTATACTAACAGTGGTAGTTATACCAATACAATTCTATGTAGTTTGAGGACTACACCTAAATTAGAGAATGGAGAGTATAGCTTAATATAATGTGTGCGCTCAAAATAATTGTGGTGTATTTAATTAAGCCAGCTTGATGCTAATATATATGAATATATACACACATTTGTACCAGACCAACAGGTTCAAAGGTTAATGAATCTATAGGTCTGTCATGATAAGCAAGACAGCTATCTCAAGATCACAAAGTATGTGTCTTGTACTCGGAACCATAACAATAGGAGAGTAGTCAGAGTGTTGTGCTTCCTTTCCAATATAGCCAGCGCACTAGGTGGTGACGCTTAGCCTGCCCAACATATG
>WSYH01011066.1:0-21728 GCA_036426205.1 Ascaphus truei
CGGGCAACGTAGGGTCTCTCAGCTAGTTTAATAAATAAAAAAACATAGGATTTTTCACATTTTGCTGCTTTAAAGCTGCAGATGAAGCAATATCCTTCACGAGTTGTTTATTTTTTTTGTTTGTTTGTTTTTTAATAAATCCGTTCTGTACTATGAGAAAATACTTACTGCATTAAAAAACACTTCCGAATGACATTTTTAATGTGCTCAGCTGCATATTTAAAAATCCGCCACCCCATGGCACTTGTCTGTGTCTGCTGCCCTCGCGCTCCTTTGGAATCCCATCGTCAAATGACACCGCGGACGTCAAGAACGTGATACCGCATGGGGCGCATTGTCATGGAAACGCGATGTCATTTGACATCGCGCCGTCACGTCATAGCAATGAGGCGCCGTGTGACATCACGTTGGGGACATCCACAGCGTCATTTGACGCTGGGATTCCACAGGAGCACGAGGGCGGTAGAAACAGGCGGCAGACACAGGCAAATACCTTCCCATTAATTCCGATAGGCCAGAGAGTGCGTCGAAATGATATGGGAGCGGACATTTTTGCCGCCCTCGGTCCGGACCTAACGGGAAATCTGACACTGTATGTGTTATAATGTTACATAGTTACATAGTAGATGAGGTTGATAAAACACATGCATCCATCAAGTTCAACCTATACTAAATTTAGACGACAGATACTTTATCCTATATCCGTACTTACAGTATATTGATCCAGAGGAAGGCAAAACAAAACAGCAAAATATCATCTGATATTGGGGAAAATACATTCCTTCCAATAATTGGCAGATTACTCCCTCCCCATGTTTACTTATTTGGTATATCCCTGTATACCTTTCCTTTCTAAAAAGATGTCCAACCTTTTTTCTTTAAAACAAATCTATTGTATCTGCCATCACAGTCTCCTTTTCCTGTGTTGCAGGTGAAATCTCCTTTCCTCAAACCTTAAGGGATGACCCTGTCTTCTTTGTACTGCCCGTGGGATGAATAGTTATTTTGAAAGCTCCTTGTACGGTCACCGAATATATTTGTATATAGTTATCATATTCCCACTTAGACGCCTCTTTTCTAATGTAAATAAATCTAATTTAGCTAGCCTCTCCTCATAAGTCAAATTACCCATCCCCTTTATGAATTTGGTGGCTCTTCTCTCTAGTTCCATAATGTCTTTTCTAAGGAGTGGTGCCTAAAATTGTACTCCATATTCAAAGTGTGGTCTTACTAATGCTTTATAAAAGGAGCATAATTATGTTTACTTCCCTTCCATCCATTGCCCGTTGAATGCAAGATAAAATCTTGTTTGCCTTTGCAGCTACTGCATGACTTTGGGCACTATTGCTAAGCTTGCTTAGCCCAAATCCTTCTCCATCAAGGATTCCCCTAATTTATCCCCATTTCATTTGTATGTCGCCTGTTTATTCTTGTTTCCCAAATGCATAACCTTACATTTATCTGTATTAAACCTCATCTGCTATTTACCTGCTTAAGTTTTCAGTCTCTCCGAGTCCTTCTGGAGAGAAATTACATCCTGCTCTGATTTTACTACCTTACACAATTTAGTATCATCAGCAAAGATGGAGATTTTTCTCTCTATGCCAACCTCAAGGTCATTAATAAACAAGTTAAAAATCAGGGGTCCCAGTACCAATCCCTGAGGTACTCCACTCACAACTTTAGCCCAACCTGAAAATGTTCCATTCATGACAACCCTCTGTTGTCTGTCCTTTAACCAGTTTTCAATCCAGGTGCATATATTATTACTGAGTCCAATTTACTTTATTTTGTATACCAACCTCTTGTGTGGAACCATATCAAAAGCCTTTGCAAAATCTAAGTAGACCACATCAACTACATTTCCCTGGTCTAAATTCCTACTTACCTCCCCAAAGAAACAAATAAGGTTAGTTTGGCATGATCTAACCTTCATAAATCCATGCTGACTATTAATAATACATTTGTTTTCCATTAGGTATTCCTGAAAATTATACAGTATTAAGCCTTGAAGTAGCTTCCCCACTATTGAAATCAGGCTTACAGGTCTGTAATTCCCTGGTTGTGATCTAACTCCCTTTTAAAATATAGGCACCACATCACCAATCTTGTGGAACTGAGTCTGTGGAAATGGAGTCCGTGAATATTAAATGTAATGGTTTTGCTATTACTGAACTTCTCCTTAATAACTCTGGGATGTATGCCATCAGGGCCAGGTGCCTTATTTACTTTAATTCTATCAAGCCGCCTACGAACTTCTTCCTCAGTTAACCAATTGTTCGTTAATATAGAGGTTGTGGCTTCCTCCTGCGGCATTACTATTGAACTTGATTCTTCCCTGGTAAACACAGAGGCAAAGAATTTGTTTAATACCTCTGCTTTTCCCTTATCGCCAATAATCTGCCTGCCCATCTCACACTGAAAGGGTCCTATATTTTCTTTTCTCATTTTTTTGTTATTAAGGTACTTAAAGAACTTTTTAGGGTTGACCTTACTTTCTATTGCAATCCTTTTTTCATTATCAATTTTTGCTAATTTGATTGCCCTTTTGGAATTTTTGTTACATTCCTTATAATTCTGATACGATGTCTCCGTCCTTTCTGACTTCAAGAATCTAACCACGCCTTCCTCTTCTTGTCCATTTCCTCCCCTACCTGTTTATTTAGCCACATTGGTTTTGACTTATTTCTTTTATACTTATTACCCAAGGGTATATATGGTAAGTATGCTTTTCTAACAATGTTTTAAAGACTGCCCAGTTATCTTCATCATTTTTCCCTGCAAAAACATCATCCCAATGTATTCCTTGTAGATAAGTTTATTAAAATGTGCCTTTCTAAAGTTTAAGGTTTTTGTTGAACCCAAGTAATCTGTTTTTTGATAATTTATTTCAAATGAGACCATGTTATGATCACTGTTACCCAAATGTTCCAGGACTTGAATATTTGTTATTACTTCTACATTGTTTGATATTACCAAATCCAGTATTGCCCCTCTCCTGGTTGGTTCCTCAATAATTTGGGTCATGTAATTTTTTAAAACACCCCCAAAAACCTGTTTCCTTTTGTTGTAATGCTAATCTCCTTTCCCCAGTCTATGACTGGATAGTTAAAATCCCCCATTATGCAAACATGACCCAGTTTTGATGCCTTCTCCATTTGCAAAAGTATTTTAGCTTCCTCAATCTCAGATATTTGGTGGTTTATAGCATATCCACACAAACATTTTCTTTATACTTTTGCCTCCACTGCTAATTTCTATCCACAAGGTCTCTACATTTTCATCATTCCCTTCATAAACATCTTCCCTTATAATAGGTTTTAGATCCGTTTAACATATAAGAACATACTTGAAAATGAGAGGTAACTCTCAATGTATTACTTCTTGGCAAAATATTTTAGAAATAAATAAGTATACTCCACCTCCTCTTCTTCGAGGAGATCCTTCCGAAAAAGGGAATAACCTTCTAAACTAACTACCCAGTCATGAGTTTCATCCCACCATGTTTCAGTAATGCCTGTGATATCAGACTGCTCCCTTGCCGCTATTAATTCAAGCTCCCCCATTGTATCTGTCAGGCTTCTTGCGTTAGCAAGCATGCATTTAAGTTTATTTCCAGTCTGTACTATTATCTTATCTGCTCCTGCCTTTCTACGCCAATTGGGTTTAGCCTTTAGAAGTTTTCTAGTTTTCTAGTTTTCTAGTATTATCTGTATTTACTATGGGTGTCTCGCTGCTTGCCAAACTTGCCCCCCAAACTCCCACTTGTCCCCATTCTACCTCCATGACCCCTTGCTATTTCCCCATCTATTCTGTTTTGTTTGTCATCTGTTTCTTGTCCCTCCCCTCCATCCCAGTTTAAAATTTCCTCCAACATTTTTAACAAGCATTTTTTGTTTCTATAGCAACCATTTACAAAGTCACATCCACTTCCTCTTCTGAAACAGGCTCTGGCACACCCCTTTTTGAGCCCTGCCCTCTCTCTTGCAGTGGACCAATTGTATCTAGTGCCTGCCTGGTCACATGATCTTCCCCACAGAACTTTGCATCTTTAGTCCTCTTCTGTTGCACTGGCAGCCATTTAGTGAACCCCTGAGCCGAATCGTCGCCGATCGATCACAGGAGAACGGATCGATCGGCAACCTGGCTAATTACTTTTCAATGTGTGGATTATATTGATGCACATATTAAAGGGGAAATAATAACATTAAAAAAAGAAAAACCAGCTGCTTGGACTGCAGCTTTAAGCAAGAAGTAAAACATTTTTAAACGTAAAGGTTTGTTATGTAATGTAAAAAAAAAATCCGTTCACCAACCTTGGGTGTGTTTTAAAAATTGAAACAACATCTTAGTTTTTAATAATAACAAAAATAGAGCAAGATATCAAATGGGGTCAAAATCATGAGAACAATGTAGGTAAAGGGGAGTTTGGGGTACGTGTGAGGGGAGCGTGTGCTCAGTCATAAGCAGGTAGTGGTAACTGAGAACACTTTATTCTGATGCAATAACACGATCAAACCTCAACCTGATTCAGACCAACAGAAAACAACATGTGGATCTGCAGACCACACGCAACACACAGCACCCAAGAGAACCTCTGAGGAGACGCATAGTCATTCTGTAGCTGCAGCGCCTCCTAGTGCCAGGGTGCTCAACATCAGTCCTCAAGGCCCCCCAAAAGGTCAGGTTTTCTGGATATCCCAGCTTCAGCACAGGTGGCTCAATCAGTCCCTGCTTCAGCACAGGTGGCTCCATCAGTGGCTCAGTCGAAGGGCATGTAAATAAAAATGCAACATTTACATTTGTTAGTATTGAAAACTGTTGAGCTAGCTGGCAATGTGTGTGGTAATCAATTTCTGGCTGGCAACAGTTGTATGGAGGTAGGTGGCACCTCCCCCCAGAGCTCACTACTCTTCGCCTTTTTAACTTGGGATGTCTTTTCCCTTTGCTGCAAGAACAGGACCTACTATGGTTCTTTCCCCTCATACAGAGGTAAAGGGAAGGGTTCACAGTGTAGTGTTAGGACCTGCATTATTTTGGTTATACCTTGGCGTTGGTATGCAGGCTTATGATGCTTTGGCCAAAGGGTTTAACTAAATAACCAAGTAATTATTATTAAAGTATTTAAACTTTATACCTATTACCATATATGTTTTATCAATTGGATGTAGCATTGGGCACCCCTGTCTTTTGTTGTATGCATTTGCCCCACTCAGTAGCGCTCTTTTTGACATAAATATATGTAGCCAGGTTCCCCCCTGTCATGGCTGACCCCCTCCTCCCTTTCGGCAGACGCTGTGTGCGAGGGAGTGAGGGGGGGCCGCGCGCGCGAAGGAGCGATCCCTGGTAGCTAGGGACGCGAGCGGCGAGCAGGCCGGTTGCCGGGGACGCGATCGGGCCGTCGCTAAGGCCGCGATCGCGTTGCTACCGGCCCGGCGGCTCGGGAAGCAGGGCGCCGCCATGTTAGGGCTGTTGCGCATGCGCAGTGCCCCAACCCAGCGCGGGAGGACCAGATAGTTCGCGCATGCGCGAGATGAGCATGCCAGCCCCCAGGGTGCATAGGGGCAGAGACACCTGACGCCAGGGAACCAATAGGGCTGAGGGATTTGCCTGGGGAGAGATTGCTACATTTCGCGGGGTTTTGCAGCCAGGCAGGCAGTCAGGATCCGGACCAGATAGGGGTAAGAGGTGGATGCAGGGGTCAGTGACCCTCTGCATTAGGCCAGCAGCCCCCAAGGTCCCAGTTAGGTCCTGAGTCATCTAGTAGCTTGTGGAGCTTAGGGACAGGCCCTAGATAGGGACTGCCCCATTTATTGGTTGAATAGACAGGGACACATTGTTGAAGCCGTGCGGCTCTGTGAGGTGGGTTCTGGGCTCAGGACACCACCAAAGACCCTGCGACAAGGAGTGACATTGTTCGCGCTGGACATTCAACCCACGCGGTGTGGAGGACCACGTCGGATCGTGCGGATTTATATCGCGGTACCCGTGGCTGGAGCCCTGGCAGGTAACCTGCAACTCACGTGCACCAACCAGGCCTATCACCCAACATAGTGGCTGCGCAGTCACACATACACATGTACAGTGATATTTGACTTCGGGAGCACGAGACATTTGGGTGGGGGTTACTGGACACAGGGTGGGGTCACATTGGGGGTGGTTAGCGTCCGCCGTGACGCCTAGAGGTGATAGCGTCCGCCGTGACGCCTAGAGGTGGTAGCGTCCGCCGTGACGCCTAAGTGTGGTTAGTGTCCGCCGTGACACCCAGAGTGGTTAGCGCCAGCCGTGGCGCATGATGAGGTTATGTTGTTATGCTGTTATGATGTTATGATGTTACGTGATATGTGTGTTTCCATACAGTAAAGCCAGTCCTGTTTTATATTCGGTAGTGTTGTGTGGTTGTTTCCTGTGAGGGCCTCCTCCCACTCCGTTGGGATCCCTCCCAGGTGGAGGCGTTGCACCTAGAGATGTATGATATGTATGTACCCCAGGTTCCCCAAGCGGAGGCTTAGGCTCCTGAGAGCCACACAGGTTGCACAGCAAGTAGTAGCGGCGGTATTCATAGGGAGCACCCGTTACATATATATTCATGATGTGGTGGGTGTAGGAGTTTGAGCTAGCTGGGAATGTGTGTGGTATTCAAAACTGGTTAGAATTTCCCA
The DNA here is from genome assembly GCA_036426205.1 of Ascaphus truei. Taxonomy (NCBI): domain Eukaryota; kingdom Metazoa; phylum Chordata; class Amphibia; order Anura; family Ascaphidae; genus Ascaphus; species Ascaphus truei. Next base: position 6,663 of record WSYH01011066.1, read on the forward strand.
AAGTTTGTACTAACAGTTCACATAAGCAAGAGAAAGGTGAGGTTTTTAGTTTCTCTGTGTACCATATTCTCTAACTGTACCTATATAGCATGTCCTGCACCTATTAAACAGGACACATCCTCCTAAAAAAGAAAAGAAACAGGCACTCCAGTCTAAGACTGAGCCACTGATTTAGCCACCTCTGCTGAAGCTGGGATATCCTGAAAACCAAGCCTGTTGGGGAGTCTAGAGGACTGGAGATGAGCACCCCTGTCCTAGTATATATAACCGGGATGGAGGTAGGGAGAAACAGAGGAAGAAAGGCAAGTCACAGTAAAGATGCATATATAAAACCAAGGTAACCATTTTTAATTGTGCATCAACAAGAATAATAGACATTTGGGGGGTTATTGATTAAGCTGTGATCTTGCTGATTGGGGCTCTCTTGCACAGAAACTCCTGTTATCTTCTCTAGGCGTTTCTTAATAATATATCCCCTTAGCGTTTTAATGCAATTTGCCTGTTGATCTCTTTAGTTTATTTGTTCCTGATTCCGGTCTGTGACAGCTCAGGTTTTCATAGGGGCTGAGAAACATTTTCAGGGCTAATACACTGGTGGAGTTTAATATCGTTCTCCTTTGACTTGACTGTACGTGCTCAGACAAAGCATGAATTTTACAGCATCGCTGCACGGCAATAAGCTGGGCGCCACCAGCTTTAGTGTGCAATCAATAGCTCATCTTCTAAACAGAACATCACACTTACATCTAAATATACATTGGTGTTCAACACCCAAAACAACAAAAACTCAACACAATGCTCAGTGCCCCCAACATCCTGCGACAAGAACTGGACCCCACGTACAGTATATATGACACCCGGGAATGTTACACACAATGAGTCTTTGTCATGTTGTTTTAATGAGATAAGCTTTTGATTGGTGGAAGCTGCTTATTAGTTTGCAGTTATACGGTGGAGACTCGGCCGGATGCTGTGTGCAGAAAATGGCCTAGTTTGCAGATGTAACTCGGTGGACGGAAGGAAGGCGGGTGGTGTAAATTCTACACTAGAAATGGGTACAGTAGATGCCTAGAGACGATCAAGGTTTGGGCTTTAAAAATGTTAATACAATGTTTGTTATCTCAGGGTTTAGACCTTTGTAGAAATATAAATCGTACACTCAACCACAGCAAATGGGTGTTAAGCGCACAACTTTATTTAGGAGCTGTATAGTAGTGGCAGACCTACTCTGTATGTTTACACACCTAGTGAACATTTCTCTTATCTCCATTCTGTTTTCACACTTTTATTTAGACATCCAGATTAGAGTCCAAATCTATCGGGAAAATGGTCCTAAATACCCCAAATAGTCACATGTTACACCGCATGGATGTGTCACTAAAGAGATCTGGGAGTTCTGGAAATCAAGATTTCGGGCAAGAAATGTCCCAGGATCGGCCAGGACTGCTTGTAACATGTAACACAATTTGATTCTCATTCACAACCTGTACTGTAAATGCAACCAATGGAAAAACAAAAGACCCATGTCTGTCTCTCTGTCTCTGTCTGTCTCTGTTTGTCTGTCTCTCTCTCTATGTCTGTCTATGTGCCTCTGTGCCTCTGTGCCTCTCTCTGTGCCCCTCTGCCTCTCTCTGTGTCTCTCTTTGCCTCTCTGTGCCTCTGCCTCTCTCTGTGCCTCTCTGTGCCTCTCTGCCTCTCTCTGTGCCTCTCTGCCTCTCTCTGTGCCTCTCTGCCTCTCTCTGTGCCTCTGCCTCTCTCTGTGCCTCTCTGCCTCTCTCTCTGCCTCTCTGTTGCTGAATGAATGTGTCAGCTTTCAATTACACCTTTTTTGTCAATAAGTAAGTCCTATTGCCCGTGATCAATAAAGCACTGTACTTCACACAAATAAAGTCTAGACTCTAGACAGATTTTAATTGCTCTTCATTGATTGAGCCAATGGCCTCCCCAGCTGCAGAGAACACCGTTTCCTGCTAATAAAAATCTGAAGTAAAAAATAGTTACATTAATTCAATAGCAAGGGCCAGAATATATATCCTGTGTGGAGCCATTCTTTAAAATACTTGGAAATCTTATAGGCCATTGAATGTTGAGTAATGATATTAACCAGTTCTATGCCGCTGCCTGCTAGCAGTCATACTAAAAGGTTAAAGAGCAACATTTTAGCATCATACTTTGCACATTACTTGTAATTACTTTCTTTTGACCTGTTTTCTATGGGGCTGTGAGATACACAAGTGAAACAAAGAAGAATTCAGCTTCCTAAAATCATATTGCCACAGCATCCACAAGAAGCTAGGTAACAACCAAAAGAACTCTATGAACCATTTAGGTTATACATTTGCCACACGTAAAAGATAGAAATGATAATAAAAGTGAATGATAGGCAGTGGGACAGTAGCAAAAGGTCACATCAACGTCTCATTTCGGCCTCATTGTATAACCAGATTAGTTCTTTCTGTAATTTAGCTGGCTGAATAAGACATCCATATAATGGGAAACACTTGAATTGGAACCATGTTGATAGATACTTTATCATGGTAACACAAATATGAAGCTCATTGGTGCTGCCAGCTTCTGAGGTCCTTCGTCTGATTGCCACCTGAGTCACTACAGTATTTACACAATCGCCATTATTCACCCGTGCCCAGGCATACATGGTTCACATACAACGTGATGTTTGTTTGTCTTTTGCTGTCTCTTAATGTTACAATGTAGACCCCGTCCCCCAAAAGGAATAGTTTTTATTCCAGAACTCAGAGTGGTTAGGGCTCCCCTGAACTCAGTGCGACTTTAAGCAATTGCTTATAAGTATCTGGGAAACGGAACAATCTATGGTAATATCATTGAGTGACAACCCAGTTTGAGTTGCAGTGTCCGCTCCTTGTGAGTTTAGGCACCTCATTACATCTACATGCTGTCCCACCAATCCACCGCTGTTTCATTACCTCATTACATCTTCCTGTGCCTTAGACAACAAAATGTAGATTGTATATATTTCCATCTGTAACCTCTCCTGCCCAGACCTGGCAAATTCTCTATACAACAGCACACTTATCAGCCCTAGACAAGACAGCTCCTGCCACGACACATCTCCCCCGACAACTTAAATCACAACCATAGCACACAAGCTCCACCCGCTACCGCCAAAGGTGCTCACACACTACGGAACGTCACTAGAGGAAATCACGCTCTATAGCAGATTTCCTCCACTACAAATTCTTTACCCTCCTACTATAGCACTGTCCTTTCCTTTGTCACGCAAACCTACTTTTCTTCTCTCATACAACCTCTGTCCTCTAACCTTCAACAGCTGTTTGCCACCTTTAACGCTCTTCTCTGCCCAATTGCACCTTCACCCCCTTCCACTCTTGCGGCCCAGGACCTTGCCACCTACTTCACAGATAAGGTCATGCTCCACATGCAACACCTACCTCCCTTCACACACCTATATTCACTCTCTGATAATTTTGCCCTGTAACTGAAGAGGAGGTCTTGGTGCGCCACTCATCATCCCAGTCTACAACCTGCCCCCTTGATACTATTCCTCTCATCTCCTCCGCTCCCTCTTTAGCACATTAAATCTCACACCACCTCAGCTTTTTTAACCTCGCTCACATCTCTGGCACATTCCCATTGTCCTTCAAACACGCATTCATCACACCCATTCAAAAGAAAACCTTTCTTGACTCAGCTTCTTTGCCCACAAATGAGCAACACGAGTCCTAACATGTCCAAAGCAGAATGAATAATCTTTCTCCCTTCCACTGTCACCTCTACACCCAAACTCTCCCTCACTGTCAATAATACCACAATCTCATCAACACACCAAGCCCACTGCCTAGGAGTCATCCTCGACTATGACCTCTCCTTCATTCCTCATATTCAAGCCTTCACTAAGTATGCCAATTTCACCTCCAAATCATTGCTAGAAGCCCTTTTCTCTGTCACGACACAACTAAAATCCTAATTCACTCACTTATCCTGTCCCACCTTGACTACTGCAACCTTGTACTTGTTGGCATTCCTCTTGTTAAACTGTCCTATCTTCAATCCACCCAAAGTGCTTCTGCCAGACATCTACAATACCTCACTCACCGTTCCACCACTATGCAAATCCCTGCACTGGCTTCCCATATCCTCTAGAATTACATTTAAATCCCTAGCTCTGACTTACAAAGCTCTCGACGGTGCTGCCACCCCCATCGCCATACATCTCAGCCTTTATCCGCAAATATATCCCTAAACACTCTCACCGTTCTGCCCATGACATTCGCCTCTCCTCTTGCCGTATTACCGACTCTTTCAGACATTAAAAAACTCTCTAAAGACTCACCTTTAAGGTAGATTATCTGGCATACCCCTAACATCCATCCACAAACCCTATTGGTACAAGCTGTGTGGCTGGACCAAACTCCATGCTATCTAACACCCCCTAACACCCACACACCCCTTAATGAATCCAGCTATGCGGTTGGACTATACTACATCCTGAGGCACACTATGTCCCACAATGAGCAGTCACTTTACCTTTTGTTTCAACATTGCCCCTTATTCCCTCTAGATTCTTGGATGCCTCACAGGAGTTCCCTCTCAGATACTTCAGGACTCTACATATTTCGCTTGGTTTCTCTTCGCTTAGTCAGGAGTCGTATCACAGACCCACACGTTGGTGAGAATTTAAAGGGACTATATTCTCCCTATTGGATAGACGATCCCCGCGTCCTCCAATGGTATAGCATTACTCAATGGTTTTAGTTTGGGATTATTAACATATCTCTTCTTTCTGTCAGCCCCGGGCTCACCGACGTGTGGGTCTGTGATATGACTCCAGGCAAAGCGAAGGGAAACCAAGCGAAACGCGTAGAGTCCTGAAGTATCTGAGAGGGAACTCCTGTGAGAGGCGGCCGCTACCGCACCGCACAGCAACAATCAAAGCATTTCAGAAGCCAGGTTCATTATATGTTAGATAAAGTTTATATACCTTATAATTGCGCTATGGTGGTCTCCTGTTTTTCTCTTTGATAACCCACACGTCTACCACTACACCTGTATGCGGTGCCACAAATTGCATTTTGCTCATATATATTCACAAGCTTGTGAGTATAAACATTGAAGTTTTCCACACCTCCACATAAGCATTTTGTTGATATATTATTGGTGTTTTATTTTTATCTTCACATATATGGTCATTTGACGTCCTCCGCTCCCTTATTGTGCTGAAATCAATTTATCGGGAGAAACGTGGGAACAGTTTCTTCCATTCAAGGTTGAGTGGAGGCCTTCTCTTCAAATTTGTTCACAATTTGTATGTAGCCAGGTCCACCTCTGAGTGTCGCCCCCGCCCCCCTCCCTGACTCACCTCCGCGGCGGTTGGGATAGTGGCAGCCGGTTGCGGGGTAACGAGGGGGCGGGCTCGTGTGCGCGCCATGAGCGCGTCTTCTGTGTGTGGGTGGTGGATGCCGGGCGGCGGATGCGTCACCGAGGACTCCCTGTGGCTCCCGTTGCAGGGCGCCACCATCTTCTTTGGGCTCGCACATGCGCAGAGTGCAGTAGTTGTGGAGGCCCTCAGCTAGCTCGCGCATGCGCAGGAGGACTCGCAGTGGTCATTACAAGCGCGAGAAGCTGCAGCCAATGAGGAGAGGCTATTAGCAGGGACTACAAGTACCTTGAGCCTCAGGAGCGCACCACATGATGCCAGGGATCCTATAGGGCTGCAGCAATTCCCTGCTTCCAGGGAGCCCACATTAGTCAGTGCCTGGATGAGCTAGGGGTAAAAGATGTCTGTGCAGGGGTCATTGACCCGCTGCACTATGCCAGCAATTCTTCCTAGGCCCCAGATAGGCCCTGAGACACTGCAGTTTGTGGTTGCTTCAGGGACAGGCCCTAGGATAGGGAACCTGCCCCATTACAACTGTTTAGATAGTTAGGGACACAGCGAACGCTGCACTCCCAGAGAGACTATCTTCAGGGTGGGATTGCCCCTGACGGATCATCGCGCTGGTGAAGCCAGGACGTCGCGCTGGAGGTCGGCGGATCCTTTTAGAAGATATTCACGGGTCCAGGTGCCGTCGCACTGGGCAGGTATCGTTATACACGTACACCAACTATAACACTGTCACACTATTGGGCCGTGCGGTCACCACACACTTGGGGTTGGTTGTGGGACATTGGAAACGGTGTGGGGAACACGATGGAGGGTTGCATCCTGCGTGACGCGTTGGCTAATTGTACATGTACAGTGATAAGCCTGACATTAAGTAAAGAGTTATTATTGTTTTATCCTGCCAAGTGATTTATTGGGTTATGTCCTGTGAGGGACTCCTCCCACTCTGTCGGGATCCCTCCCAGGTGGAGGCGCTGCATCAAGTTGTAGAATTATATCACCCCAGGCTCTCCGTGGCAGAGGCTCAGGCCCTGCGAGCCAACAGGTTTATACAGCATTAGTAGTTCTGTGTTCAGGGGGAAACAGTGCTACATGTATATATCACTTTGACAAACAGTGTGAAAACAGTTTATTCACTTGTTATCACCAATTTGCACATATTTATATATTTCATCACTTAAGAAATTTAACAAAAAATGTTTGCCACAATAGAGTGCCATCCTAGACACCCCTTCTTTTGCATACTGTCACCTGTGCTTATCTTAAAGAATTCCACAAGACCGTATTTGCTGAATAACAACGCAAAATTCCAATGTGTACACAAGGTCCTATAAAATGACTATACATCAATATATGTCCTTTCAATATAGCACAGAACAACACCCCCCCCCCCCCCCCCCCCCCCCCAACTGTACCTGTTTAGCAGGCCCGCTACATGTGTTTGTGTCCTGTAAGACCTGGTGTACCTACTATATTAGAGAAGACGATCCCAGGATCCAATGCGGAGTACAGCTATGTGAAAAAATGGGGGGCTAAACACCAGCAAATAGGTTAAAATAGCCTTTAATCCATGGTAAGTGAGGGGTACAAAAGAACACTCTGACGCGTTTCATTTGCATATTGAAATGTACCTGTGGTAGTGGATATGTGGGGAGGACTATCAGAACACTCAGAGAGAGAGTGAGTGAAGTATTAAAAATAAGGATGAGAGATTCCCAGTAGCACGTCATTTCATTCATTGTCCAGTGGGATCATTGAGCACTTTCACATTTAGTGCAATTGAACACATATACATCAACACCAGAGGGGGAGATAGAGAGGCCCTCTTAATTCGCAGAGAGATGCACTGGATTTTTGCCCTTGGGACGTTGGCACCCAAGGGCATGAAAACATTTCCTATAATGGGTTCCCTATTGATATTTCTCGGGACCATGATTCTTATGATGGTCATCTCTGTCTTGCCATTATGGAGACCTGCTTTTTGGTTAATGAGTCTACAAATATATTTAGTGTATTGTATTTTTGATCCAGTGTTTTTAGTTGTTAAAAGAGATATCCCATTGAACAACTGATTACCCTCTTTCTCTCTGTGAAGTTTTTGTGAAATTTCTATGTATTATCTCACCTTATGTTGGTGTTTTCCATCTATGCAAGTCTGTTTTGGTCAATGGGCTTAACCTATGTACCATGGACCATATTTATATCCCTATCCATTATCATTGTGAGTCTTTGTTTGAATCCCAACAGTCTTTATAGCGATTGGTAGTATATTCAGTGATTCAGTATATTTATTTATTTACTAATCTTATAGAATACTGAGAGAGAACTTTTGTCTCTTTTACTTGCTTTTTCACATTCCCAAATATGAACCACATCCTCCTTGCATTTAAATCTGCTTACTTCCAACCATTCAGCTCCACAGTAATATACCAATAAATACTTAAGATTCTTCCATTGTTACAATAGATTCAGTTTGTGTTTTTAATAAGTTCATTTGTCATATGTCTTTATGTCTATCTGTTTATTCGTTACATGTTTGTGATTGTATTCGTTTATGTCAGCTCCCGTTCTGTATTTCACGATCCTCCGTACCCACAGGAGGCAGGTCCCTCACCCGGCGGTCTATTGGTGGATACTCTCCGCCAATGAGATTTGCCCGTGGAGGTCTTCGCACCATTTCTAACTGCGTGACGTCACTGTTTGGGGGCGGGGGATCGTCTACAAGTTCAGGAGCATTAGCAGACGCGAGCATACTCTTTGACAAAGGGATTGACTCTCGAAATGCGTCAGAGTGTTCTTTTGTACCCCTCACTTACCATGGATTAAAAGCTATTTTAACCTATTTGCTGGTGTTTAGCCCCCATTTTTTCACATAGCTATGCTCCGCATTGGATCCTCGGATCGTCTTCTCTGATACTTATTGGCGTGATGCATGCATCCGGATGAGCTGCCACTAATGTGAGTACTCCATTCTCCCTATTAAATTGAGGAGTTTATGACCATCTCTACAGTGCCACTCCAGTGTATTTGTTCCAGTGGTATTATGTACGTGACCATGATCATATATACATAGGTCTGTCCTTATCACAGGGACTGTCATACTTTCCACTCATATAGGAGATATATGCACCGGTCTTAAAAGTTTCACTAGGCTTTTATCAGAGCTTATTCCTACTTTAAGTTATATTCTATACTTAGAATCTGCATGTACTATTTTCCATTTGACTACTGAGCACCGATATTTGGGATCTGTTCCCGTCTACTCTACCTACTATATTAAACATAAGTGTTTGTGTGTGTTAAGCTGCATAGGTTATGGGACTTTTATAGGAATTACTTGGAAGTACTGTAGGTCTATCCAACACTAGTGGAGAAACTACAGTGGTATCTATTTTTCTGTGCAAAATGTTGGCGGGTCTGCAGAACAATCCATTGTGAAAAGGCTATTTATATGTATAATAATGGTATTCAGGAATATTTGCCAATACATGTCACAATTCAAATAGTAGATGGTGTTTATGAGGTTTCCTGAAAACTGCTGATTGAGTCATAGAACAAAGGGCATAATAAAGGGACAAAGTGACTTGCCCAAGGTCACAAGGAGCTGATATGAGGATGCAACCTAGGTCTCACAAATTAATAATAGCTTTATTTCATATAGCACTTTTCACCCAATGGGACTCAAAATGCTTCACAATTCGTGATAGCGTGTGGTACGCAGCACATAGGAATGTTACAGACAGTCCTTGCCCAGATGAGCTTGCAATCTAAATTGTGGTGCCTTTGGCAAAGGGAGGGGAACAGTCGGGATTGCTGTACCGGGCCCGCCCAGTTAAGGGGACCAGTGACCCTGTAGGCAAGCCGGGCCCTCCCCTTACCTGGCTGCTGCTCCCTCCCTTTTCTCCTGCAGGCAAGCTAGGCCCTCCCCTACCCTCAGCACCGCCCATCTATCCCTCCCCTTATGCAGGCAAGCCGGGCCCTCCTCTTTTCTGACTGCTGCCCCCCTCCCTCTCTTTTCTCTTACAGGCAAGCCGGGGCCTCCCCTTTACTGGCTACCGCCCCCCTCCCTTCTCTCCTACAGGACTCTCCTCGCCTGCAGGGCCCTTCCCCCGACACCGCCCATCTGTGCCTATCTCCCCAGGCCTCTGTGGGCCTGCTGGTCTCTGCCTTGTACTGGCCATGCGGCTACAGCAGGCCCAACCAAGGGCCCAGGTAAGCCCACATGCCCCAAACCCCCTTAAACCACCCTCCCAGGCACCGTGTGTGTGTGTGTGTGTGTGTGTGTGTGTGTGTGTGTGTGTGTGTGTCAGTATATTGGGGAGGGAGGTGAGAAAAATGCATGGGAGTGGGAGAGGTAGGGGTGTAAGAGAGAGAGGGGGGAAGGAAAGGGTGACGGGGGAGTAAAAGAGGGGGGTGAGAGTAAGGAGAGGGGTGAGAAGAGAGAAAACGGGTGAGCGGTTCTTGCAAGGCCACAGACACGTGGGTGGAGAGGCGTAAACGTTAGTCCTGGGTCCCGGGAAAGCTGTCTGCGGCCTTGAGTACTGACTGACTTGCAGTGCGTTACAACATAACCAAGCAGACAATGTAAGATGCAAGGGAATAGAGATACAGTATACGGGTGTAACGGTTTGACCCCTAACGCTTAGACCTTCCCCTCACAGTGGTATCATAACCGGTAGGACTCATTCCCGGGGATACCCTAGCAGGAATCATCTCCCTCCCCGACCCCTCATCAGAAGTAAAGCATTCACCCCAGTCCATAGTCCTTTCTTCAGACGTGTCCCGGGACTCCCCAGACCACCCTTGGCTAGATTGGGACCCAGAGGAAGACGTGACAGGGGCAGGGGCTTTGGCAGTGGCCTTGGTCAGAGGGAAGGAGGAAGTGTTCTTACGCTGCGGTATGATGATCCGCAATTTGGCGATGCCCCGGCCGGTGGCAACGCTGGGCAGATCAGGCTCACCCGTCTTCTGACTTCCTCTGCTCTTCACAGCTTCCCGGTATCTGTCCATATCCTCTTTGGACAGACTAGTGCTGAATGGCGGCAACGGCTGCTTCCAGTCGGCTCCGCAGTGGCCACCAGAAGTGACGTCATCGGTCTCGCGAGGTGAGTCGCCATCTTGGGTGGGGTCCCCCACCGGAACCTCTTCCTCCATTTCAACATCGGCGCCGGATACGATGGTTCGCTCCTCAGCTCCGCTTGGGCCTTGGTCGGGCCTTTCTCCTCGGCTGCCTCCATCGAAGCCTGTGGGAGGTAAGAGGGTATCTCACCACTCCGCTGGCTTGCGATGAGGTCCTCTTCTCCCGACATGCTGGGAGTCGCCACTGCCGTGGGACTCGTCCGCTGCTCCGGCCGCACCAGCGCAGGTTGTCGTGGGATCTCGAGCCTCAGCTCCGCCAGGTCACCGGTAAGTGCTTTGTCTTGCTTTTCAGCACCGCTGTAGTGGCCCGCCGGTAGGCGCATCACCACCGATGTAGGACTTCCTTGCTTGTCGTCCGACGAGGCAGACTCGGATGCCGGTAAGGGTGCCTCCGCAGGGGACCGACAGCGCGGTTCCGGGTTCTCGCTGCAGTTGCAGGCCCCAGTTTCACTCTTGTCAAGTACGTCATCAGCATGATCCCCATTCTCCGGGATCGACCTTCTCCTGCTTCACTCTGGGCGAGGCTCCAGCCGTCAGCTTGGCTGTCTCTCCTCCCGCCTCCGTGGCGTGCCCAGGCACGAATGACTCCACGGCCCACAAGTAGTGGATGCCGCATTGCGGGCATCGCGCCGTGGTGCTGGCTTCTCCGCCGGGTAACCTGCACTGCATGCACAGGCACCGCAGGGTCTCTTTTCCACCCGCCTTCACTACCAGGAAGCCTCCTGGCAGTTGATAAGGGTGTATGGCAATGTCCATGGCACAATTGGTAGTGGTGTTTGGCAAGGGAGACACACGGCACAGCAGTCTCTCTTGTTCACCAGCTCCTCACAACTGAGGGACAGGAAGCGCACATCCAGCTCCTCCCTCAGTAAGCTCCATTCGCCATTGGCAGATGCAAGGACCCCTCCCCCTGGTGGAGATTAGAGGGGGGTCCCACAGCTGCACATCATGACTCAGAATTGGCTCTGAGCCTGTCACCGTCCAGGAGGGTGCGGCCACAGCTTTCGCGCCACTTTCCCTAGCAGGATGGGGTTCTTTCTTTCGCGCCTCTCCCGGCCAACTTCTTGCAAAAGTCTCCTCTGCACACAGCCCACGCGGTCTCCCAGGGAAGCGGGAGCCGCCATTTTGGATCACGCTGCAATCCACATTAGCAGCAGGGGTTACTTGCTTAGTGATCACCGTCTGGCAATCAGACACTCCATTATTTCCGCACATAATAACAATGTCCTCACAACTTTCCTCCAGGGTGGCACCCCGGGAACCTGGGCAGGACAAGAATGGCGCAGCCACTGCTTTAGCGCCACTCTACAGCAAACTAGCAAAAGTCACTTCTGTAGTTTGTTCCTCCATGGTACACACACCACGTGCGCTTTCTCCATCAGGCGCAAGCCACCATCTTGGACTCTCCGCACCACACGGGACATCATTACTTGCGGTCGCCATTTTTACTTGCTTCTTGCTATAATCGCACATGGTGCTCCTCTCTGCTGGGCAGCCGCCATTTCGATGCAATAAAGTATGCCAGTGCACCTCTACATGTATCTCATTGGTGTCTTACTCATGTATGCACTACCTCAGGTTAGGCTAACTCTCTCACTGTATGCTGTACACACTATCCTCAAGTATGTGCTCTTATTACTGGCTAGAGTACTTTAGCTTCTCCCATGCAGTAATAGGGTGTCACCTACTTTTGGCTACACCTAGCGCAGACCCTCCCAGGAGTTCCTGACCCATGTTAACCAGGCTACCCCCTAAGGCATCCTACGACTAGCTGCCTCAAGGTGACTAGAACAGCTATAGCCCTGTCTCCAGACCTACTTTACTCCATTCAAGGCCCTAGGGTGTACTTTGCAAGCGGACCTCCCACCCCTGACTACCCCTAGGCTCCCGTCCATTCCACAGCACTTCCTGGCAGCATACATTCCGTTTCCAAGTTAGCCTAGCAAAAGCATGTCCTGATGATATATATCTCAGCAGCGCCTCCAAAAATGTAACAGTTCGACCCCTACCCAATCTCATATGGGCCCCTATGGTCTGAATCTGCCCCCAGTTACATGTCAGGGTAGTGTGGTGCACCTGCTGGCTGACAGGACTCCTGAGTCTCCCGCTCGTTGGTAGTGGGGATTTCACCATGACAGGCGTATGAGGTAGTGCTGAGTTCTACTCACAGTTGGTACAGCGCCTCCATCCCTTCCAGATCCCCACGATAGCAGGGAGGAGTCTCTGGAAGAGAACTCCTGGGTTCATCTTCTTCCTGATTAACTCCAGTCACAGGCAAGAAGGGTCTTCGAATCAAGGGCATCTTTATTTGCATCAGGCATGGCAGACTGCCCATCATAGCGGCCGGTACTTAGCCGCACATCATATAGCTGCACATCATAAGGAAGTTCCCTCCTAACTCTGTAATAGAGCCAGGGATATTTCTGCCACCTCTCCCCTAAGGGAGGCTACCAGCTGTGCCAGAGCCCTGGACACAGTGTGGGGTCAGCTTGTCACTCTGCCACTGTAACTGCACAGACTCACAGCTCTTGCACCAGACACTTGCACTGTCTAGATCTGATCTGACACACTAACTTTAGGAAGTGATACGTATGTAACGGGTTTTCTGAACTGGCCTGACCCCCCCAATCTCATATTGGCCCCTGTGGTCTAACCAGTCCCCTTTACGGTGTAGTGTCTGGTGGTGCACCTGTTGGCTACAGGACTCCTGAGTCTCCCGCATGACGGTGTGTGGGGAATTGCCAACCCAGACAGGCAGCTGAGGTAGTGTGCTGAGTCCTACCTAGAACCAGTGCAGCGCCTCCACCTCATCAGGATCCCAGCGTCCGCTTGTGGATGAATCTGATGAGGAACTCCTCTGTGGTGCAGCCCCCTGTGTAATCACTCACACACGAGGGTTTCTTTTATCAGAGTCATCTTTATTGGTACGGTGGGCCAACTGCCCTCCACAATGGGGTGTCTTCAGCCCTCCATTGTTCACCGTACTTCCCTCTGAAAGGTAATGTCCTCCTAATGTAGGGATTCCCTATCCTCGCAGGAATATCTATTCTGTGCCAGGTCCCTGGTCACAGTCTCCTTATTCAGCTACTATAACATAACCACTTCGCAAACTACTCCTCCACCTCCTAGTCACTTGGCAACTCCTTCTTCACTAACTTTTGATCAGTGCTGTGCCTTATGTATCCTCTGGGGGCTGGCACAACTCTGACATCACTAACCATGGAGTCAGAACCTGTGACCACTCCCATCCATACATAGGGCACCTCACCAGGGTGTGAGGGCAAACCTCCATGATTACTGCTGGCATGCCCATAACTTACCAGGCCTTACTGTCAGCAGGAGAGATGACTGCAACCATTTTACAGCATGGTTACACGTAATATATCGTTTCCAGAAGACCCACCCCTGTGTCACTAATAGTGGACACAGAGCATGCTGTCACTTCCTTTGCTACACCTTACACATCACAGGGGTTGAGGGCAAACCTGCCCTCTTAACAGGGATTACTGCACAGAATGAGAGAGGTATGTAAACCCAAAATTACACAGGGCTACACGGGTAACAGCGACTAACATGAAATCAAACATAGGGAGAAGGAAATCCCTGACTAGTACAGCTTAGCAGATGTTGTTTGTTTGTTTCTTTCTTTAACCACAATACCACTTACTGCATTCCATTATGTATAGAATACTTTTTTATTACATCTTGCCTTGCTCTCGCACACAGGGGACCTAATGAGTGGCTCAGAAAACAAAGAGAAAAAGAACATAAGGACAGGAGTTTAGAAGATAAGAAAGAAGCAAAGGCAGAAACCGCAATGTATTTAGAAACTGCATTACTTAACAAAATGATTACACATGCACGTATGATGATTATGATGCAGTTTCTACGGACAAAGAAAAGCCACAGAAGCCATGTGAAATTAAGAGTAATCCATTCACACGCAGTGGTTTTCCAGAAGTGTTAGGGATAATGGGCTGCATCTACTAAGTGCTGCTGCTCCATAAGACACCATAAGGTCCATTCAAGTGATTTGGCAGTATGGTGTCTTTTGGCACCGTACAACAAATGAGTGGGCTTTCTGGAGGGCCTTGTGATATACAATATATGTAATGTTGATTCCATTCCATGTGCATCAGAGGGATTCTGTTCCAGCATTTGGAACCTGGAGCGATTACATGTCCCATAGGTTCAGGGGCACTCTGGGGCCACGGGACCCCTAGCACTCTAAAGGTTAATATAATATCACTAATCCTTCCTAATAAGAATGACATGTTACATATCACATACGCAGGTACAATTGGTATTAATCTGATTTCCCTCAGAATGATGAGTCAAAGATGCCGGGAGTGGAATTTTGAATATTAGACTTGCACAGATATTAAATTTTTCGTATGCAGCAGATCTCTTCTCATGGGACGGCAGGCAAAACAATGCCAAAAATGCAGTGCCACGGTTATTTTCAGCATTGTCTGCTTGGATGTGTATGGAGAATAATTGTGACTTACTGAAGTCAAGTACTGACTTATATACTATAATATATA